>JAKSZP010010664.1:0-164656 GCA_022478985.1 Massospora cicadina
TACCATAACCACGGTCAAGAGATGTAAGTTTCATTCCTCTCCATCGGTGACCACCGCTTCCTTTTGGGGCCCCACAAGGCGGAGTGAAAGATATTGGAGTTTCGTTTTATGTAATGCACAGGTTCGCGCCAATATATAGTGAAGAAGTTAGGAAGTATAAGCCATGTCACTGACCATATGACTGATAATCCAGCAGAAAACCACCCCTGAACCTTCAGCCATTATCAGAGTTTGCAACATACTCTCAGACCAAGGTTCCAGAAATGCTGAATGCAAGCAACAAAGGTTGGCTTTATGACAAAACTGCAAATAAAGCCAATGATTAGCTTAGCTCACAAGTTGAGCTCATTGTTAATGCTTGGCGTCTAAGCTCAATTTCGCTGAGTTGGATTTGCACAGGGTATTAGCCACTGAGCAATAAATCAGATGATATGAGGATCACCAACTTCTTAATAAAACTTGATAAAATATATGGAGCTATCGCCCCTTATTTCTACCTTTATTTTTAATATAAATCGCAGACTTCTCTACGCTCTTGTTTCCCTCATAAAAAGACTACTCTTTTTAATCTTCAGTGAGACTCTTTATACCTCAGTTCCCCCAGCTGGATGCATTCTCAGCTTGGTAATCTTCTATTCTTCTTCCCTTTTCGAATTACTCTTGTTTATATCAAATCTTGGCATAAATCCTCTCAATTCGCTGAATTTCATCATTTTGCTCAATTATAATTCATGTATCCCTTTTTCATATATCTCGAGACTCATCTCAATCCCCCTCCAATCCGCCAATATGGGTAGCATATCATCCAGTCATATCAACTTCCCAACATTACCCCCCCCCTTTGACTGGACAATAGGCTCTTACTGTTTATATGCTCAAAGGAACTTCGCGTGAACTCTGTTGATAATCTGACCCCGCAGGTTCCTTAATAGTGTAGGCATCCATGCCAGTCTTCTTGATAAACTCAAATGGCCTGACCTAATTGTTGGAGAGCTTGTTTTTCCGTCCAAATACATGATGGTTGTGAAAAAACATGGTTCCCCACAGCGAACAACAGAAGTCCACTCCAGCGCTTCTGATCAGCCACTTGATCATGAATCTTCTTGGCCAAACTAGTGGAGTAGGCTTCTGTTTGCAGCTTTATCAGTGTATACGTGAGTGTCTTCAGATATCGCTGAGGATTCACACCACCAGTGTTCTCTACACACGAATATAGCAAGGCAGGCAGAGCCAGATGTTGGCCATACAGCAGTTGAAACAGACTCTTACCAGTGGCCGAATGATAGCTGATATTATAAGCGAACACAGCAGTAGGTAGAAGGGCACTCCATCCTGAGGGCCAATTCGTTACCAATTTGTGGAGTATGTTCACTAGGGTTTCGTTGACTCGCTCCACCATCCCATTTGATTCCAGATGATAGGGGGTGGTCAAAACCATCACAAATTGACATCAACTCATTTAAATTTTAAAGGATATGCAAAGTGAAGTTGGTTCTGTTGTCTTTCAGAATGAACTGCGGGAAGCTGTGCCGCCGTATAACACACTATATAAAGAACTTGGCAGTGTTGACCGCGCCCAAGTTGCTAATAGTCCTGGCCTCCACCCATCAGGTCAAATGATCGATGGCAACAATTATATACTTGGATCAATTAGCACTAGTCAGCAGAGGTCCCACTACATCAATGGAAACGGTGTGCCATGCAAACTGGGGTTTCACTAGTTGGTAGGTGGTTTTCTTGCGGAAAGGCTTTTCCACTTGACACTGATGGCAACAGCTAACTGTTTCTAATACATCGTAATGAATGCTTTCCCAGAAGTATTGAGGTCACAAAAACTCTAGAGTTTTCCACAATCCTCCATGTCCTACAGCCCAATGAGCATCCATAATTATTGAGGGTCTAGCCGAAGGCTTAGGAAAATTCATCATCAAGCCTCCAATCCACTTATATAGATTTCCCCCTTGTATGAAGGCATCCTCCCTAAGCCTATCTAACACCTTGATCCCCTGCAGCGGCTCATCCCGGATATATGTTTGCCACCATCTTTTTGTACATTATATCAGATAGATCTGCCATGATAGCGACCATGGATAACCAAGAAAGACAATCTGAATTTTGATGTTTTCTCCCAGTTGGTGTAAAATCTCAAAATCATATGCTTGCATCTTCAGAGCCCAAATCGAAAGCCATCCTTCTGGTTCACAAAGATTCTGTAGCCAGCGCAAGGAAGCGTGATCCATTATTACTTGGAATCTTACCCCATGAAAATATACCTAAAACTGTTTGTAAGCGTAGATCACCACTAGACACTCCTGCTTGGTTACGGTGTAGTTTCGTTTGTGACAGTTCAAGCTATGACTACAGAATGCTACAGGATGTTCCACGCCATCAACATCCTTCTGGGATAATAATGCCCCAATAGCAGCGAGGGATGCATCCGTTTGTACTATGAACTGTCTGTCAAAGTTGTGATATTGCAAAATGGGTGCACTTTCTAAAGCGGTTTGCAATACATCAAAAGCATTCTGCCATTGTTCCATCTAATCAAAAGAAGCGTTTTTCTTTAACAACTCAAAAAGTGGGGCCTCGATGCAGCTGAAATTGGGAATGAACCATTGGTAATACCCAACCACCCCCAGAAACAACTAGATGTCCCACTTATTCCCTGGGAAAGTCATCTTGCCTATTGCTTTCACTTTAGTCAGCTATGGTTTAAGCCCATTTTAATCCACAACAAACCTGAGTATTCCAATTGTTCTTTGAAGAAATGGCACTTTTAAGGCTTAATTTTGATATTAGTGGCAGCGAGGCGCTGAAACTCTTTCTCCAAGTGGGCCAGGTGCTCTGAAAACGTCCACAAAAACACATTGATGTTGTCAAGGTAAAATCAGGACGCAGGACAGCTTTAAATCACCTAAAATCGTATCCATGGCATGCTGGAATGTAGCAGAGGCATTACACAACCCTTGAGGCATGCAAGTTAGCTGGAACAACTCTCAAGGTGATGATTGCACATTTCTCCCATTCCGCTAATGGCAATTCAATCTGCTAGTACCCTGAGATCAGATCCATGGCAGAAAAATAGTTCGCCCCACCCAATTGGTCTAATGCATTGTCAATCTATGGAAGAGGGTAGGAATCCTTCTTTGTTATTTTATTGAGTTTATGATAGTCAATAACCACCCAATTTGAGCCATCCTTTTTCTAACAATGAGCACAGGTGATGCCCACAGACTGTTTGACGTCTCTAGCATTCCTTGCTCAATAAGTTTATCCGCCTCTTTGGAGACAGCCTCTTCCACTGCTTTAAAACATCTAATAGGTTGCAATCGAATGGAAGGGTAATCCCCCATATCTATCCGATGTACTACCTCTTGAGCGCACCCCAAGTCATGATCATTATTTGCGAAAATATCCTAATACTTTTCAAATAATTCCATGATCTTATCTTGCTGATCCATCGATATTCCCGTGAGCACTTCCTGCAGAACCACAGTCAGTACATTGAATGAGGAGCGAGCTGGTAGTCTGAGATCCTCCCATGAGCCAAAGTCATGAATATGATGAACTTCCCCAATAGGGACTAAGTGTAGGTAAGCCACCACTTGGTGCTGCCGGATCATTATTATCTCCTTCTGTAAATTTGCTAGCAGCACTTTCACCTCCCCATTCCCAGGTAGCAGTAACCCTGGAGCCACATGTGGTTCGAGCCATGAGTGCTGGTGAGGTGCCATAATTTCTCCATAAAGCCCCTTAGGGACATCGATTTCAAGCTCAGTCCCTACTATGCTCTGGTGTCCAGATGGTAGGCTTAAAGCGCGCGTTGCTCAAAGCAAAATCCCTTTGTACTCGTATATCTGGTTGGAGAGGATCCTGGTCCACCAACTCAGTTGCTAATACCAAACAGGAATCACTCCGTCGCTGTATGCTAGATTGATCTGACCAAAGTGAACTGGGTCTGTTGGGGTTCCACCGGAGGAAAAATATATTGGAATCTGTTGACCAAACATAGTAAAGAGTTTCTTCCGCCATATTTATCACAATGCCAAACTTCCTCATAAAAGCTGCACCAATTAACATACTGTAGTGGTTATTTGGCAAAACTACCGCTGGAGCGGACACCTGGACTGACCCAAACCATAAAGGCAATGCGCTATATGCTCCTTCTGACACAGTGCTATGTGTTCCTGCAGTCCTGTATACTACTCAATGGTCCACATCCAGTTTCAACATAAGTTTAGCCACCAACCGGGTAGAGACTATGTTAACAGGTGATCTCATGTCTATAATAGCACGGATTTTTGTGTTTTTTATAGAATATGTCGCAATAAGTACATTATGGGTATGAAGATCCATCAGAGTTTATTACTTGTACGTTAAAGGGCTTTGTGTTACTCAAAAAGGAAGAAATGCCCTTGCCAGCCTAAGGATACTCACTAGTGATTTTCTCCACAGGAATGGCTATGTTAACCCCTACTAAAGGGGCGATGTTCAGCGAAGGATCCGCGTTGCTGGTTCCAGTCTGTTCCAGGATCTGCCACACATATGGCTTCTGCACGTCTTGGAAGAACTCAGCCCAATGGGGTGAACTTTTACTTTCAGAAGCAGAAGCAGGGGTATCCAATGAAAGCTGCTGATATAACAAATCATCTGATTGAGGTTCAATTTCTATCTGAAAATTTTTTTGGGAATTGTTAGGGACAAGTGAATTGGACTTAGCGGAGATAAAGCATCCCGTCTCTACTCTGCTTGAGCTTTTCCCTGCTTGACTATCTGAGTTGGTATTGTGTACAATTGTGGTTTGATAGGGCAATTGGCTGCATAATGCCCTCTTTGTCCGCACTGGAAGCAAGTGTTCATAAAAGGTTCGCATATATAGTTTGGGGCGGAAGGACCAGGTAAAAAGTTGACGGTAAGGTTTCAAGGTTGGGGACAGACTGGAGAAGCGTACACGGGCCAAAAAGGGTCCACTGACTCATATGAAAGACAAATATGTTCCAGCGGCTGAAAACTAGTCGCTGCATCCTATATCCTAAAGGGGTTGGAGCGGGTGCAACAGAGGGTTTTTGGGCTACATTGGGGGCGCCGTTCATGTCAGAGAGTCGACATAAGGCATTCACAATTTGAATGAGGCTGGTATCCCCATCCAACACGTGAGACATAGCATTATATAGTTACTGATATGGTTTGACAGCTGTTGTCATCGCTATACCTACATCTTCAGTGGTCAAAATATTATCTCCAAGTAGGATGTGTGCTTCTGCCAAAAACCGCTCAGCAAATTATGACAGGATCTCATTTTAGTGAAACTTTATGGTCATAAAATCGGCTTTCTGTTGGGACATCTTGGTAGCGCCCCCAAACAGCCGGATAACAATCGCTTTTACTTGTGCATAAGATACTGAGCTATTTGGAAGATAGCAGGTCACTTAAGCAGCGCTTTCCACACTTAAGGCGGACAGCAACATTTTCGCCTTTTGTCAATTGCTAGCCCCTTCCACAGCAAATTTGAAATGTTTAAAGTAACCGTGTAGGTTCCTGTCATGACTGAAAGGAGGTAATTTTTTGTTATGAACAAATTTGCTTTGCTCTAGGTTCTGGCTGCAAGGGGCAGGCGAATTGTTTTTGGAGCAACTATGGGAACCATCTTTTGTGCGTTATCATATAGTCAGCCAGATGAACTTGAACCTGTCAAAAAGGAATTGGGAGAAGTGGTGTTGTGCGAGGGGTCCATCATACTGCCCAATGGATATTTGTTTGCTGATCCATAACATTCTTCCCCTGAGTCACCACTAACTGCCCCATTCCCCCTGGCTCTGGTATGCCCTGCGAACTGTTCATTGATCAACTACTCTGCTTTACTGAATAACATTTACACCATCCATCCTGAAATTACTATTGCAGCGTTTCATACTGATGTTGCAATTGCGGCAGAATTTCCTTTCTTTGTTCAGTTTTTGTTTCACAGCTTGTAATTGTGAAAGAACTTCTCCAATTATATTCTGCAGGTGGGTTTGCTTTCAACTTGCATTTTCCGCTTATTGATTGGCATTGTTTGTTTGGTTAACCAGGGAGGATCATTCCCATACCAATTCCTCATTGGCCCATAGAAGGGTATCAAGGTGCCTCTGCATGTCCACATACTCTCTTGTCTCACCAATAGGAAGAGGAAAGGCTCATTGGCGCTCATCCTGACTAATGAATTCCAGTTGTGTAACTCGACAAAAAAAGCTGGAGATACTCAGAAGATGTCGACCAAAGGATAAGCGCATTATCTGTCATTCACAGGGTATTTATTCAATATGAAGTTGGTTTACTTCTGTAAATAGAGAGCCAACTTGGGCCGCCAATTGCTGTTACAACAGGGTCATTATTTCCTTAAGCTGAGAAATCACAGCTTCAAGAGCTTCCGCCCATTTGGCTAGCTCCATCATAAAGCACTCAGTATTATTACCCAAGGTTGTTAAATCCTGAATCCATACCGCTGATAGGCCATGCTGATCCAGCAGTTCTATTATTACTTGAGGTAATTCTGAATTTTTCTGTGGTACCAGAATGTCCAATCGATGGCGGATGTCCCCAACACGATGATCCATCTGTGCCAGCGCCCCTTGTATTTCCAAAAATGAAAGATCGAGGTGGTTGAGCAGGAGGTGAGTATCATGATGCTGTGCTTATGCAAACTGTAATGCATTTTTTGATTTTAATATTATGATGAGCTAGAACACGCAGTAGCTGGCAAATAAAAGGTTGCACATAAGCAACTAAATATTCCTCAATTCCAAGGGTACCAAGGCGGTGAGCTAACCCCATAGTAGTTGCGTCCAAATAAGACATGTACAGCGCATATCAATTTACTTGATTGCATTGGTTATATAATAGACTCAGGGCATATTCCCCAGTCTCATCCTCATATAGGCAATATATCCGTGCAACACCCCATTCCATAATACCTCTCAGTTGTTGGGGAGTCACATTTGTGGAGCGTCCTTGTTGGTTGGTCATCAGCTCCAGGAAATCTCAAATTGCAAATGAATCATAACTTCATCATCCTCTGGTTCAGTAACAGTGAATAATGTTGGTTCAGGGTTAGTGCCTCCTGGGCTTCTTCAGCATACCGCTCCCAGAATCTGATCAGGTTATGTTAGAATGAATGAGGGTGCGTCATTGTATTTTATTGCTTATTTTACCAAGCTACAGTTGCTTAGTGGCCCCCTGTAGTGAGCACCACTGTTAATGCTTGGCATCTGGGCTCAATTCCGCCAAGTTGGATTTGCACAGGGTATTAGCCACTGAGCAACCAAATCAGATGATATGAGGATTTCCAACTTCTTAATAAAACTTGATAAAATATATACAGAGCTATCGCCCCTTATTTCTACCTTTATTTTTAATATAAATTGCAGACTTCTCTGCGCTCTTGTTTCCCTCATAAAAAGACTACTCCCTTTAATATTCAGTGAGACTCTATATACCTCAGTTCCCCCAGCTGGATGCATCCTCAGCTTAATAATCTTCTATTCTTCTTTTTCGAATTAATCTCGTTTTGTATCAAATCTTGGCATAAATCCTCTCAATTTGCTGAATGTCATCATTTTGCTCGATTATAATTCATGTGTCCCTTTTTCATATATTTTGAGACTCATCTCAATCCCCCTCCAAATTCACTGATATGGGTAGCATATTGTCCAGTAATATCAACTTCCTGACACTCATTGTTCTGGTTAATTTAAATTTTTTTTTAAATTTTATTTTTAAAACTTTTTTAGGCAAGCAAGAATACTGAAAACTATACTGTGGTTTTCTGAGAAAACAAAACTGTCTTCAATTGCTATTTCCTCATTTTAAACTTTTTGCAATAGTTGAATAATTAAAATCCAAACTAGGCTCTTGAGTGACATTCAAAATCATTGCTTGTGAAAGCATCACATCCCAGACTATGGAAATTTGGAGGATTCGAGATGCCAGACATTTGATATGCTGGATCAGCCCTTATTCTCAAATCCATTGATCCTTAACTAAAATTTCCATCTCAATTTATTCTAAATGCCCCAGCCCTTTGAGCTCAACCTCCAAATTTGCAGGCCAATTTAAAACTATATTAATGAGGTTAATGTGCGGATCAAGCCAGCCCCAATCCATCTCACTAAGAAGCCTTATCAGATGAAGAAAGGGTTAGGGATCTCCATTAAGGTAGCTCAAAGGGCGCATGACAGGGTAGACATAATAGGCGTGGGGCATCATCAGGATGAGGCAGCAGGTGGTAAAAAGAAAATCTGAGTCAAGGATAACTGAAGTATGTAGCGCCTCAACATATTGGAAAAGCTTGAATTAGAATGCTTAAGAAGTCCTGGCATACACGCAAGACTCTTAAGCTTCTGATGTTTGGGGGTAATTTTGATTATATTGAGATAATTTGAGGCTTCCATACATGTACAGTCAGTGGCAAAAGCAATCTCTTTGATATCATTGTGGGATTCCTCAAGGAAATCAAAAGAGAAATTTGGATAGGTAATTCCATTAACAAGTGGATTTTTGGCCATTTGGAGGTCTTGAAAGATTGGAACATTAGTGGGAGTAGCTGCTGCCTCATTGATAAGCTGCATACGCGTTTTTGAAATGTTAGCCCTTATGAGGGCGGAATTTATAGATAGGAGTCTAGTCATGAAGTCGAAGAGATTCAGGACAATCAAAGGTGGGTAATCAAATAGGCCCTATAATCATCATCAACCCATTCAAGAGATTTAAATGGGTTGAGATGGTAATTCTTGGGCAAGCAACAGGTCTAATTTTTTATTTCTTTTTGATAGTAGGACATAACTAGAACAAATGCAAGTTTCCAAACTAACAACTCATGTTGTTATCTGTTCCATCATTTGAACCAATTAGCCATTACAGGTTTGTCACGCAAAGTTTCTCACTCTTTAACAAACCCTTTCCTGTAAATGCGTAAAATTATCCTATTGTGCTTATTGTACTCCTTTTAAATTGTGCTTCTAGAATCAGAAATCATTGTTTTGTGGCTAGTATTTCACCTATAATATTTTCCATGATTATTCTTATAAAGGATCATATTTTGCTCATACCTTTTTAGTGTTTATAAGTTGTTCCTGGAGTTGAGTTTTACTATACTAGGAGATGTAGTAAATCAAGTAATGTGTACACTTATATATGATATCTAGTGGAATAAAAGTGATTAGGGGAACTTTTCTCTCTCGTTGCAAACACTTTTGCAACATAATCAATCTAAGTCTAGGTAAGTTTAATATCCCATAAAGGAGATTAGTGTGCACCCAATGTTGAATAGCAGTTGGGCGAGCAAAGTTAAGGGCACATGTGCAGGCCCCACACCAACCAAGTTTCATAAACGCTCTGTCAAACTGGCGGCCAGGATAAAATTAGTAGTAAAAAACCAGCGGTTAGTATTTACCCAGAAATTTTGTCCTGGCAAGCGCGCTGCAACCAGTTCATCAATATGCCGCACTCCCAACCACTGCCATCAGTGGAGCCTGGGGTGTGAGTCTTCCTGGATATACAAAAAATGGCGCTTTGGGAGATGTTTTGTGGAGATGTACACACACATTTCCTGAACACAGTGTATGTTGCACCTCACTCCATGCTTAGCAGTTGACTAGATCTTGAGTTCAAAAACAAAAGTGTGGCAGACAAAGCCACCAAATGCAGGTGGTGGACCTCCCAGACGGTCAATGGGTAGTTATCATGAAGTGCACTCGCTGGACTAAATCCAACCAAATTTTTGTTACTTTTGACTTCCTACCTACAACAATTAAGCGCACTGTGCTGGAGCACCACCTGAAGGCTGGGATCACCAAATATAGGGAAATCCAATCCTTTGAGATGCAGCACTTTACGCTCATACTGGACCTGTGCACAGGCAAAGTGATTGCTGTTCTCACCCTGTCTGCAGGGGTAGCGGAAGATTTGACCCAAATCCCCCACGCTGATTTTGTAGAAGTTGATGGGCAAGAATCCCGCCCATTCTGGGTCATCATGGATAGAACGCCTACTATCTGCACCTTCTGTCACGCTTTTGGCCACAAGGCCCATACCTGCCCCGTCAAGGAGGGCATTACTCAAACTGAAATCATCCCAGATGCAATGTGTTTTTCAGACACCCACTATGAAATTGCAATAGACACCAATAAAACCTTCCCGTGGGGCGCGCCTGGGTGCTCCATTCAAGTGAAACATGTGTCCCTGCAGGAGCGTATAAAGCCAAGCAGGCCCGCAGAGCGGTGGCTAAGGTGGCAGCCACAGCTGTGTACATGATCCCACCCACCCAGCTCCAGGAGGACATCGAGTCATTTGCTGCAGAAGCAGCCTGCAAATCCCTCTACTAATCAGATTGGGCCACCCAAGCTGACGACTCGATAGGTGAGCCAATTTCACCCACCAAGAGCCACCAAGCCTCATCAAAACTGAGTCACCCACTAATCTACCTTCCAAAATTTTATCAACAGGCGATGGTGCACTGCAAGTGCACACCACACAAAAAACAAAAATACAAGGGGGAATAAACAGAAGGCAAAAGACAATGTTAACACCACCAAGAAGACTACCCATAATGAACCATACTCCTTTGCACAGAATACCCATGCTGCCATACAGCGACGTGCTGAAAAAGAGAAGGCTGAAGGACACGGGTGCCCTTCCCCTTGCACCTAAGTTGTGATGGGGGAGCCTTTACTATAGGGATGTTGAACATCGCTGGACTCAAGGCCTCGCCGTCCTGGGCTAGGAAACTGAGTTTTTAAAAAAATATTTTAACTGTGGACATCCTGGCCATTCAGGAAACCACTGTCTACGCTGTGCAGAGGACACATGGGCAACCATGCTCTTTCCTTCCTTTTCTTTTGGTCACCGCAATGTGGGGTGTTTTTTTGAGTGACCCATAATTTTAAATTTATTTCATCAACATTGTACCTTGACAGCCGTGTCCTTGTTGTATCCTTTTTTTGGGATGACAAAGTGCACGCTGTTGTTAACATTTATGCCCCAACCTGTGCATAAGCTCATCAGGAATTCTTCTCAGCTGTCAATTCTCTCCTGCTTCCCTCTGACCCATCTGTTGTTGGCAATATGAACTGCTGGACCAGCCCAGCTACTAACCGCTGACCCTCATCGCCTACATCCCCGCAGGGACATATAGAACTTTGCGTTCTAAAAGTCATTTTAAGGTTGTTTTTTACTCTGCCACCTCATGCACCACTACTCCCAAACATGTCTCATCCCCATGTGCACAATGGCCAGCTGAGAGCTATGTCCCGCATTGACCTTATTCTTGCACTGTTGAAATTTCAGTCCCAAGTTGCCCACTATACAACAACGAAACTCAATTTATCTGACCACGAAATGGTGCCAGTTTCCTTCTCTTTGTCACATCCAGCGGCACAGGTGCTGAAGTGGTTCAAACTCCACCCAGCCAAGATCACATCGCTCAGATTTTCCTTGTGGGTGGACACTGAAACCTCAGCTCCAGAATTTACCACACCATTATGTGCAGACCCACTTTCCACCTGGTCAACCTTCACAGCGAACACCATCTTCCAGGCAGGCCACATCTCATCACATCACTCTCGGGCTGCCTCAGCAGTCATTTTGTGCACGCTGGCAGAAGCGGACCACCTGAAATCCAATGTCCCAGTGGCAGGCTACAGCCTGGCTTGGGGTCATAAGTGGGAAGAAGTGTCCGCTTGCCTCAGCGCACTGGTAAGACAACACAAGCATTGGGTTTGTGTTCAGTATAGATCAAAGCATTTAACAGCGGGTGAAACATGCTCTACTTACTTTTTTCAGAAATTCTTCACACCATGCCAGAGCTTGGCCTGCACACAGGTGTGGAGGCTAGACCACTCCATCGCAGATACTCTGGCTGAAGTGGCAATCAAAGTAAAAAATTATTACTCCTAATTGTATTGCTCCAATCCAGTTCAGCCGGCCAAAGTGGAAAAATTTCTAAAATAGTGCACATATCCACACCATTTCCTGTTATACAGAGTTAATAATTTAATTTTTTGGGACAAACTCTGGTCTGCCAATTGTTATGCACCGTACAAGAAATGCCCAGGTCCAGTTGTGATTCCTTATGAGTTCTATAAGAAATATTCCAAATATTTTTCCACCTTGCTGCTTGCCTCAAAGTAAGGAGAGTGTCTATAACTCTCCTGTTACCAGCATGGCAGTGCGCGGTGCACCAGGCCAACACCAGGGAACTAGCCATTAGTATCAAAGTGATTAGATCCCAGGAGAGGGTGCTGGAGCAATAACAACTTAGGCATAAATATACATATTTTATAATAAAAACCAAAATAAAGGCGACAAGGTGCACATATTGAAAGGGGCTAAGTGACCCAAGTTGGAGGGAAACTGGGCTGACAAATGGTGCACAAGGGGAGAGTTGCAAGGTACTTGCGATGGCAAGGGTAATGGAGCGTGAGACCTCCTCAAAGAGGTTTGCGCACAGGAGCGTTCGGAATATCATAAAATTTAAAATAATGCAAATGGGGAAAAGGTTTATTTGGGAAGTCGACCAACAAGGAATGTTGGTTGGGGAAAATGTATTTAATCTCAGATGGGGGAATTGGGGTTATGACGCAGTGAACCCAATCACTGACTCACCAATAGGGCAATACTGCCATCTGAATTAGTAGAATAGGCCAAAACTGACTTCACTTGAGTGATTGATTGAAGTTGGATTTGACCTGAGCGCATTATTTTGTAGATGGAATGGGTTTTAAATCCCCATTCATTGACTATCGGAATTAAACTATCCGCCTTTATTTGGTAGATAGTTTGTTTTAACGCTTGGCTCAATGTCAAGGGCTGTGCTCTTGACACCCCACTAGGACCAACCTGAACATATTTTGCCCATACCCAGCGTTGGTCTAGGGTATTCCTCAAGTCATGGAGGCCTTGTAGCTTCACTTTTCGAGCCTCCAGGCGCCCAGCCTTATCTTTGGGGTTGGTCCCCGCTATAATGTCATCTACACATGACATTACCCTCTCCTCCAAACGGGGCTCAAACCCCTCCAGGGGCTTGCACAAGGGAAAAGTTCTTGTGGGCAGGGGCCAACTTCATTGTGGCAACGGTCAATTTAGGTTGAGTCCAGCAGCCTGGGGGAAACGCTTGTGGAAGGCTTCAATCAGATCTTGGGCATCACAAAGTCACGCGCTGGAACCTAAAGGTTCTATGCAGCGTCAAAGCCCTTCCAAGATACCAGGTACTCCAGTCTTCTTTTAAAGTGGCGGGAAGCAACTATCTCTTCCACCTCCCACTCAGGCGCCCCATCTAAGAGATAGGCCTCAGGAGTCTCTGATGGGGCCCTCAAACAACGTGAGTTTGCTCTCATGAAACACCTAATTGATCTGAAATGTAGGGGGAAGATCCAGCTGGTATGAGGCATGGCCCACCTTTCTAACAACGCGGTAAGGGCCAATCCTCTTAGGGCCTAGCTTCTTGCATGGCTGCTTGATAGGGATGTTACAAGCATCAAGCATCACGAGATCCCCTTCCTTGTATGCAGGACCCAATCAGCACTTCCATCAGCATTCTCCTTGTATAACTGCATTGCCGCCTCTAAGCTTGTGGAAACCCCTGGTGGACCTTCTTGATTGCCTTGGCAAAGTCCACCAGCGCTTCAACCTTAGACCCACAATTAGCTCCATGTTAAAGGCGGGGTTAAAGCCATGGCTGGCGAAAAACGGGGAACAACTGATTGAGAAATGCAAGGTATTATTGTAGCTAAATTGGGCCTTTGGAAAGTGAGAAGCCCAATCTGAATGATCTGCGGCGGTGTAACAATGCAGGAACTGCTCCAAGCACTGGTTCACACGTTCGCCTGCCATCTGATTGTGGGTGATAGGCAGTCAAATGGCAAGGGCGAATCTGGAGAGTCTTACACAACTCTTCCCAAAAGACAGAGGTAAACTGGGTCCCCAGTCACTGATAATCTTTTGGAGAACTCCATGGAACGCAAACACATGCATGACGAAAAGCCTGGCCATCTCAGCCGCGGTTATTGTAGTTCTGCACGGAATGAAGTGGGCAAACTTTGTAAACCGGCCCTTTCCACCATGATGGCATTGTAACCATCTGAGATAGGTAGTTCTACAATATAATCCAGTGATAGGGAAGTCCAGGGCTCTTCAGATTTCTGGACATGAACCAAAAACCCTATAAAGATTGATTTGGCTTCATTTGGTTGCAGACTAAACATTCCTTACAGTACCGCCCCACCTGAGCAGGCAAGCCCTTCCAATTATATTGAGCCAGATAAACTATAATGTCTTTGCTTTATCAGGATGACCAATGGTAAGTCCATCATGATGATCCAGGATGATTTCCAGGCGAAGTGGTCCATCAGGAACCCATAGGCGCCCCTGGAACCACACCATCTCATCCTTCGTTGATAGCCCCTAGAGAGATTCTCTTGATTCAACTCGCACTTAGCAAGTAACATAGTATATTCTGCTGCCAGCGGCTGAGAAAGGACTACCCTCCTGAAGATACTATATTCCTCTGCGTTTTCCAGAGGTGCAAGCGCTGGCCCGTTGGCCAGGGAGAGGGTCGTTGAGGCAGAAGTTTACTTGGAGGAATCATCACCTGGGTGTTGTGAACTTTCACCTCCTTGGGATTGGGCGCTAGAGCAGGGTTGCAGCTCAAAGCATCCACCAAACCTTTATCCTTGCCCTTGATGAACTAATACGTGAATGCAAATTGGGCAAGGGTCTCTTGCCAACAGGTCTGCCATAGGTTTAGGACATGAGGAGCGCAGTAGTACAGCAAGGCACTTTGGTCTGTACATACCCAGAAAGGTTGGGATGAGCCATGAAAGTGGTGACGCCAATAAGTCAGCGCCTACACCACTGTCAGTAACTCCTTGTCGTAAATGGCGTAATTAAACTCTGGCAAAGACATTTTCCTAGAAAAATATCCCACCGGATGCTCTATCCCATCTTCGCCTACTTGTAACAAGGCGGCCACTATAGCGAAGTTGGAGGCTCCAGTAGACACAATGATCTACTTTGAAGGGTTGACATGGTGAAGAACAGTCGTGGACAACAGGGTGCACTTCACTGCTCTGGAAAGCATACTCAAAAATGGAAGACCACTGAAGCACCTTGGCACAGCTAGCCTTGTATAGGGTACCGCCACATCAGACAGATTGGGAATAAAATTCTTGAGGAACATGCATGTCCCCAAAAAGCTCCTTAATTCCTTAACCAAGGCGGGGGTAGGCCACTCATAAATCGCCTTCTCCTTGTCTGGAGTTATCATGTGTCCCTGGTCAAACACAACGTTGCCCAGTAACAGCTCTGGAACTTATAGAACTCGCACTTTGAAATTTTCAATGTAAAGCTGGCTGCCTTTAACTGCTCCACCACTTGCCAAAGGTGGACTGCATGGGACTCCTGATCAGGGCAAAACACCAAAATATCATCCATGTAGTAGACCGCGCATACCCCTAACAGGTCCCCCAACGCTGCATCAATGTGGCTTTGAAAGATAGTGGGGGCATTCTTAAGCCCAAAGGGCATGACCCAAAACTGGGAGATCTCTTTTATGGTACAGATGCAGTCAACCACTCAGGTTTCTTTTTAATCTGGATCTAATTGAACGCATTGAGACAATCCAGCTTGGAGAAGACCTTCACCTTCTCTACATAGCGTGCAATCTTTGAATCCAAAGGGATGGGATGGAGGTCTGGTACAGTAACGTTATTGAGGTTACCATATTCTACGCAAGGGCGTAAAGTACCATCAGTGTCAAGAGAGTGTCTGTAACTCTCTCGTTCCCAGCAAGGTGATGTGTGATGCAAACCCACATTGCTAGGGAACTAGCTGTTAAAAGAATGGGTAGGAAGGCACCTTGAGCGGTGCAAGTGCAAAGGGTACCCCAAGCAAGTGTGTAAAGAGCAACATAAAATACCAGGTAAGTAAGGAACATCACCGCTTGAGTGGACCCCAGAGGGGCGTCCATAATCAAGTGTGGCTTGACGTCAGGGGCTTTGGGTGCCTCGATCTGGAGGGGACCTGGGCGGCCCATAGGTGCCCCTGGGATTTTGATAAATTGCGAGATAAGGTAGTGGCCCACATGGTTGGAGACCTCCCCAAAGAGGTCCACCACCAAGTTTGCCCAAGGAACCATTGAAAAAAGGTAAAATAATGGGGGTTTTTATTAAGAAAGTCGATCAACAAGGAATGTTGGTCACAAAAACATATTTAAAATGGGCTGGGGAAATTTAAGTTCTGTGGAAGTGCGCCCAAGCCTTGATGCTTCAATAAACAGATGCTTCCATCCGTTTTGGTAAAATACACCAAAAGTGCCTTCACTCAAGTAATCAATTGAAGTCTTATTTTACCTGAAGTCAAAATTTCATAGCTGGAGCGGGACTCGAACCTTTGCTCTCCAACCAAGCAAATTGAACCATCTCCATTTAAAACGTAAATCGTTTGTTTCAAGGCTTGGGCCGAGATAAGAGGCTGGGCGTTTTGCACCCCATCAGTATCAACCTGGGCATGCTTGGCCTGCACTTAGCGTTGATCTAAGGTGTGCTTTAGGTCAGGGAGAGCCTGAATCTTCATCTTCTGGGCCTCCTGTTGCCCAGCCTTATCTCTAGCATCAGTGCCTACTATTATGTCATCCAACCATGACAATCAGACTTCTCCACAAAGCGTAGGGGGGAGCATACAGGGGAGGTAAGCTGAAAAATTGCACCTTTTACCAACTGTTACTTCACCCACACATCCAGCGCCTCTTCTTTCCGGACAGTTAATGGGTAAATGAGGGAAGATATATGTACCAGATCCACTGTGAGCTTGTGGTCACAATCAAACTAAGATTGCTCAGGGAGTGCGTTGGCAGATGCTGCATCAAAAGAGGATTCCAAACCCTCCAAACAGGAAGGCACGGAAAATCCCATGGAGGGGGGATCTTAAGTAAAGTTGTAAGATAAGGGGTGGGAACATTGGGCCAATGAGGTAATGGGCCCTGGACATTATCCTCTGACAGTGGAAAAAACAGCTGGTGACCATTTATTAAAGACAAGGATAGCATGTTTTTTTTCAAATTAGTGCGAATGTCAAACTTTCTCCACCACTCAACCCCCAAAATAATGGGGAACAAGAGGTGCTTGAAAGCTTGGAAATGGTCAGACAGAAGATATGCGCCTACCTGGTAGTCCACCAACCCTATGACGTTCAACGTAGGGATACCTTGAGAAGCTCCACCTCTAGCCATACCACCTGGTGAGTAACTCACCTCAAGGTAGTTAGCAAGGTTTTGGTCCATAAAATTGTTAAAGGCACCGGTAACCACTAAAATGGTTGTGGTGAACTTCCCTAAAGAGGATTTAAGGGTAGCAGTCAAGAGGAAGTAGCCAGAGTGGGATTTATTCAATGCAGAAAACGCCCCTACTTCACCTAAATTTTCTTCCAGCTTGAGAAAACCGTAAGGGTAGGTTTGGGAATCATAGAAAGGGGAGGGATAGTTGGCCACTCTTACTACAGAGGCCACATACCCCTCCATGCCTTCTGCATGTGCATAAACGTTTTCATATTGTAAGCGCAGTTCTTTTTCAACTTCCTGAGTGCTGAGAATCATGGAAGAGGTCAAACGAGGATTTTCTGGTGTGATTCCATACACAGGAATGGGTTCCAGATCTGAACCATAAGAGGGCCAATATGGTTCAGAGATATATCTAAGGTTTTTGTTATAAAACTCGTTTTTTGACATGAATGACCTTGTCCCTTGATCTGCAATGGCATGCCCAATGTTATACATGGCCAACACCCCAGGCCAATCTGCACTGATTCCGATGGCATCAGCTGAATGCATGGGTGAATGGAAGCTTGTTTATTTGAATCAACATTGAGAAATTTGGCGGGAAGTCAGGGAATAACAACTTTTGGACCTCAAAGCGACTGAATCCACCAGGTACAAACATGAAGGGTGGATACTTTTTACATTGGAGGCACCCATAATAATTCCAAGTTGCTCTAACCTTTGGGTAAAGAGGAAACAGCGGTGCAACGAATGACAGCCAAAGCCCACAGCTGATGGCCAATGTTTCCACTTCAGAAAATTTCCACACGAAAAAGTTCATGCACATAAGAAAAAAGGGTTGGTCAACTAATGTAAGGAGAGTGTCTATAACTCTCCAGTTCCCAGCGTGGCAGTGTGCGGTGCACCAGGACAAAGCCAGGGAACTAGCTGTTAGTGCCAAAGTGATTAGAGCCCAGCAGAGGGTGCTGGAGCAATAACAACTTAGGCATAAAAATACAAATTTTATAATAAAAAACCCTATAAAGGTGACGCAGTGCACATATTGAAAGGAGCTAAGCGACCCAGGTTTGAGGGAACCTGGGTGGACAAACGGTGCATGAGGGGAGAGCTGCAAGGTACTTGCAATGGTAAGGGTAATGGAGCGCGAGACCTCCTCGAAGAGGTTTGTGCACAGGAGCATTCAGAATATCATAAAATTTAAAATAACGTAAATGAGGAAAAGGTTTATTTAGGAAGTTGATTAACAAGGAATGAAGTTCAGGGAAAACGTATTTAAGCTCAGATGGGGGAATTGGGGTTATGACGCAGTGAGCCCAATCACTGACTCACCAATAGGGTAATACTGCCATCTGAATAAGTAGTTTAGGCCAAAATCAACTTCTTTTGAGTGATCAATTGAAGTTGTAATCAACCTGAGCGCTCTATTTTGTAGATGGAATGGGTTTCAAATCCCTGTTCCTTGACCAACTGAATAGAATCATCCGCCTTTATCTGGTAGATAGTTCAATTAATGCTTGACCTGATGTCAGAAGCTGGGCACTTGGCACCTCACTAGGACCAACCTGAGCATATTTTGCCCATACCCAGTGCACGTCTAGGGTGTGCTTCAGGTCTGGGAGGCCCTGTAGCTTCACCTTTTGTGCCTCCAGGCGCCCAGCCTTATCTTTAGGGCTGGTCCCCACTATGATGTCATCTACACATGACATCAATGAACAATGCCTAATGGAAACGCGCCTCATCCCTTGAGGACAAGAGGCCTACATGATAACGTTGTACAAGAAAGTGGATAAGCTGGACTTGGTCAACTGGCGCCCCATATCAATTGATAACACAGATACTAAACATTTTACCAAAATCATGAAAAACTGTCTAGGGGTAGTTGCCTCTGCTCTCATTTCCCCTGAGTAATTTGGTTTCATTCCCAAAAGGTCTATTTCAGGACAACATACACACCGTAGCCAACGTCTGACAATCCATGGCTTTTGGAGCACTTGTTTTTTAGACTGACAGAAGGCCTATGATAGAGTCAACTTGGATTACCTCAGAGCCTGCCTCCACAAGTTCCACCTCCCCTATCGTTTCATTAATTTTGGTCATATTGCTCACGGAATCTGCCACAATGGCTGTGCGTGGCCCTGGCTTCTTCACTGATTTAGTTCTCCCTCAATGGGGCTTACGCCAAGGGACCCTCTAAGCCCACCCTTTGTTTAACTTCAGCCTTAACCCACTTCTTCGCAATGTAAATGCCAGCCTTACTAGTGTCCATGCACAAGTCCAAGCACCAGTCAAGATGTTGGCTTTTGCTGATGATTGTGTTGTTGTGGTGTCTAACAATCATGATGCACGCGCGCTTGAAGCTACTATACAGGTTTACTCCAGGGTAAATAATGCTGCACTTAACGCCTCAAAAACGAATTGTTCTCCTTGGTTGGTACCAAGACCGCTGGTCCCCAGCGCCCCGTTTTCTACCTGCTTCAACAACTTGCGCTTGGAATCGCTTGCCCTTCCACACCGCTCCGCTTGTGCTCCCCTTTGTGCCAAGCCCCACCGCTGTCCTAGTCCGCTATTTGGGGATGTGGCTGGAGGATGGAGGGTACGCCTCAACGGTGATGAAGCATCATATCCTAGACAACGTTATGAAATGCATAGCTCTCCTTAGAGCCCGTCAAACCTCACTTACAGGCAGGGTAGTGCTAGCCAACTCTATGCTCCTTTCTAAAGTTTGGTTTGGGGCCCACGCCATCTATTTTTCCCCTTATTTCTTCAAATCATTATACGCCCTTCTGCAAGGGTGGCTTTAGTTAGGCCACCCACCGCCAGTGCGCCTGTATGTCATGGCTGACCTTTGGCATAGTGGTGGCATGGGACTGCTCAACTTTGAGGTTCACGCCGCCAAAATACTTAGCACCTGGATTGTTGCAGTCACCAACCTAACGATCTCAGCCCAGCACTGGTCACACGCAGCCCGCTTCAACTTCTCCAGAGCCCTGGGCCTCAGCAATCCTACCCTCCCCCATTCTCTGTTAAAGTACCTTGCCTCACACCCTTCTGCTGCGGGCCCACATGGGACATCGCCCCACTTCAAAAGAATTCTCATATCCATGTGGAGCGCTGAGTGGAGAATTTGCATCAGTGGGAACACCTCCCTGAGGGGGCGCCCTACTCTTTGGTTTACCCAGGAAGTACAAGGAAAACCCATTCTGAACGGAGTGATAACCATGAGGTCCCCTATCGTAGCCAGGGTGGACTACCTGGACATGTTGGACATCCCCTAATCCCTTGATACCGAGAAAGCCATTTGGAAGTATGCCCACCACCATATTCAGCAGCCGCATATTTGTTCTCATGTGTGGTGCTGCTTGTGACGGGTATACCATACTGCTGAGCGCTCTAAAGCATTGCACTCATCTTGTGTCGTGTGTGGCCAGTATGGAACTTTGGTCTACCGCCTGGAAGAGTTCTCCTTAAAAGTGATATAGTGTGAGGCTCAGCGTCTCTTTCGCCAGGATCAGGAACAGCCCTTCAGCCTATCTAAGGACATCTTCGCCTTGTCCTTGGTTTCCCTATACCAACTTCCATCTGTGCCTTAGTGGTTGCAATTGCTATGTGGACTATCTACATGGTTGTCTTGGACGCAATCCAAATATACTCCCACCCTCCAGGAAGCTGTACTCTGATTCCAGATGCACCTTGTAGACCACTTTCAAGCTTAGTTTGGGTATCAACCATCCCATCGCTGACAATTGGTCACATCCTGGTTTTCAGCTTGGTTCATCACTTCAGACCCCTTCCTGCATACATGCTCAATAGTGGTGCAAGCCCCTACACAAATAACCCCCTTCCATTTCATGGCATTCTCGCTGGCAACAGGAGATCTTGTTTGCTTCTCTGGGGTGCCCTCCTCTTGCTGATGTTCTTTTCATTAGTTTACTTATCAGAAGTGTCCATCCCCTGGTCTGCCTTCCCCAAATAAAATTTGACAAAACTGATTAGGAGACATAGGACAAGAATCAAGTAAGATAAGAGAAGTTCCAAGGAGAACTTAAAACAGTTTAGTAGTATGCGTTTGCTGCGCACTAAATTGTGGTGTTCACTAAAAGTATGTCACATTCAGCTCATTACAAACTAAGAGAACTAAACCAATATGAAACTTAACTCACAAGAAGAGAATATAGAAAACGCCCAAATTAATTATGTTCTATGACATCTCGCCTATATCTTCTCAGCTAGCACAACCTGATAAGGATGAAACTATATGGCTTAGTTTAAAAGAGATCGTTTCATACTCCTTAAATAGTGAGAAGATCCAGTATTTTGAACAAAATAAATATGAGTGATTTTCAACTCTTTAGTCACAAATAATTAATCATGAACCTTTTTAATTATACATAAAAATAACAAAGTTCAGGTGCTTAGGATTATAAGGGACATAGCAGCTGAATCATAGCCAGATACATCCTTCATCAGCAATACTAAGACCTTGGGTAAAATATTACTGGGTACCTCTAACCATCTGTGTGAAACTCCAAGAGGATTGTTGTCTAACATAATACAATAATTATAGAAGTGTTAAATAAAAACCAGAAAAATGTAGATGCCCTGCAATTCCTACATAGCCATTTGGAAATAAATTTCCAGGTTGTATGACAATTGGTAGACTTCAGTTATTAACTTAGCCAGTAAATTTACCATCTCATGGATAAACTTATTAGCCAGTTGAACCACAATGAGATTGAGATCAGCCAACAAGCCCTTAATGAGAGCGTAGTTATAACTGAGTGGGTCTAAGGAGTGAACATTTTTAAATGTGAGGCCCAAAAAGTTATCACTTCTGATTGAGTTGAGGTTCAACAAGATGGATCTATAGAAGAACTCAGCTAGTACACTCAGTAGGCGATGCAAGTTTTGTGGCACAATACATTGGCAGTACCGTTAAAGCTAATGATTCCCTACAGGAAAAACGAAAATTTCTGTATTGTCAACAAATCTCCATGCGTCAGGATACTGAAGCATTGAAGGTCAACTGCATTACCATACACAATGATTTTATAGCGCAATGAATGCTATTAATGACCTTTATTGTATACCAAGAACTTAGGATGTCAACAAAGACCAGAAAAAGAATACAGAATTTGGAACCTCAATAAGCCATTTGAGAGCTGAGATTGGTTTTTTAACAACAGTTTAAACATCAGTTAGAACAAGAACAGGAGGAACAAATTCTTTTGGAATGGCACATCAAGATTTACTTAAATGAATGACGCCGTTGGTGTGACCCTGAGTTCTAGTTTAGGACAGACCTGAATCATTATAGGATAAATCGTTGCAAGTGGTCCATGTTCATCTTAACAAGCTTTCCCAATGACCTACGAAAAGCTGTACTTCTAGCCTTACCTTTTAAGGAACTACAGCACAAGATTGAAGTTGTTTTAATTAAACTAGCAATTAAGGGCCCTATGTCAGGTCAATACATGCCTTTGGTACTGCTGCCACTGGAATGTCGTTTCAGCTTTTAAGCACTTTAACTCCATTAATCTTCTCAAGTTTGATAAAAATGAAAATGTGAAGTTCTTACTAGAGATATTCAAGATGAACATGCATGGTGATAATTTTCTAAAGCGACCACAGTGATAAGTTTAGATGATCAAAGCCTTGACCTGATCATGCCTTAACTTATAATTACAACATAAACTTTGTAGAAGTTGAGAACGTCATGTTAAAAAATTTGGCAGTTGCAAGAATATGGCCTCTTGCAAAGCTGAATTTTATAACTATCCAATTACTAAAGAACAAGACCATCACTGTGTTTGCTGCCAAGTTCTACCATCAGGCTCAAACCTGTTAGGAGCAAAGGCAATGGCTAAATTTGATGTAAAGATTGTTTTTAAAATAACTACTAAGGGCTACCTTGATCTGTACCATCTCTTTTGCCTTTCTAGATTGAAATTAGATACACCAGCCCTGATCAAGTAATTGAATAAAATAGGATAAAGTATTTGTCCACCTAATATAGAGACATGTGACAATTGCTCTAATAAAGGGATAGTAACATTAAAAAACACAGTAGAAGCTAGTTAATTACAATGTGAAAATGCTGGAACTTGACGGTTAATTTCTGAAGTAACCACTGGATTTTTGACTTCAAAGGTCATTATTCCTCCAAAGTCCAAAGATATGAACAGCATAATTTATGTCACTTTGCCTGTAGATAATGAGGACCAGATAAAGACAACTGACAATAGATAAGGTTTCATCTTTTTTAACATTAGTGGTACCCAACCCAAAAAGGGGGAGCCACCACGCATCTTTATTTGCAAACGGGCCAAATAAAGAGATTATTAGAATTAAAAAACCTAATATGAAACCTCAGCTAACCCCCTTGGGTTGGGACCATCTAGTACTAAAAAAAACCTCAGCCAATAGCCTAGGAAGCCATATCAGAAGGTGAGGAAGCTTTGGGGAAACTTTTTTCTGACGCCCGCTTTAGCTGGAGGACCATGGTGGACAGAATTAGGGTGAGAGCATCAGCGACATGTGGTATAAGGAGGTATAATTGTGGGTTTTCTTTGTTAATGAGGCTAGCGGTGTCCATTGCCTCAACGTATTGAGCAAGTTGATTCTCAGCAAAAGTGTTGAGATCAGGCAATAGATGATGTGTACTCTACTGTCAAACATTCATCCATCCCATTCCAAAAAAACAGGACAAAATTAATGACACATCAAGTACTAGCAGTAACCCAAAGGCAACGCGCTTAGCTTGAGAAAAATAAAATAAAACTATATCTAATTTATACATTATACAACTTGCATAATAAGCTCAGTTTAGGAGATCAGATGAGTCAGATGGCTTGACCTTTTTAATAAGAGTTGAAATGATGTTGAATTCTGAGCATTAAAACCCAATACTATTCCCTGATTCAGATCTTCTAAATTCAATTCACCACAAAATAATGGTTCAAGTGGAAAAATAGCTTCATCAGATAGTATCTTACCAGGTTAGAATGACAATATTCTAAAAAATAATTAAAAGTCATAGGGGGTGTGGCATAGTCAGGATGGGCGTCCCACTATTGCCCTTCACATCATGGGTTCCAATCCCGTCATGGCAGAAAATGCATTTATGTGCCAAGAGGTTATCAATACATGTGGATTCGTGCACCATGCCTCAGTCTGACCAAAAGAATCAGTGAAGTTAGATCATGTAATCCTGGCCTATCAGAACATGCGCAGGAAGGTTTTACCCTCAGTACTTGGGTTTTGTCCTCCACTCCTATATTTTTGCTCCCTACTCCCTATCCTCTCTATCTGTGCAGCATATCTGTCCCAAGGTCAGCCCACCTTGAATAAAATTAATAATTCCAAGTCAAAATGATGATATCCTCACATATCTAATTTCTTTCCAACAATATAGAAGTACCATCGCCTTCTGAAAAATAAGCAGGTCTTTTTAGCCTGCCACAATCTGAAATTAATCTTTATTTATAACAAGTTTCAGGGTGTTGAAGTTTCACCGCCACTCTTCAGAAAATGTAACATATTATATCAGCTATCTAGTGATTAAGTCTGATCACTTAATACAATCAAAATGAGGTATAATCTAGAGAAAAAATTACTTCAGACCTCAAATTTAATGAAAAAATGAGGTTCTCCCTGCCAAATTACTTTCCCAAGTTGCCTGTCAAATTAATATTTTACCAATTGAAGATAACAATAACATAACTAGTGACCATCTAGTACTAAAAAATAACATAACTAGTTTACTCCTTGTATATCTCTTTAGTTTTCTAATGGTTAAATTACCATGGTAGACATGAGCTCAAACCTTTGAACAAATTTTGTTCAATTGAGAGCTAATTTTGAGATTTCAATGTTGTCCATGGATTCTAATAGCTACCATACTCAATCATCTGATGTAACTGAGAATACTATTCATTTAATTATGGTAAGTCTCTTCCCCGGTGACTGGACCCATTAATCATGTATTACTATAGCTATTAGTATAGAAAATTTATAGCTCCCCTGTTTTACCAAACTCAGAAGTTGGTATCACCTGACCAATCAAGATCTAAATCTATTTGTGCACTCTACAGTTAATAAAATAGTTTAAATCTTGGGGGTTATCACCAAGGATATATATGCCAATTTTAATTTCAAGAGCTTCACTTACATTGCTAGGTTTTACAGCTCTGCCAAAGTAGTGGTATAAGACAATCACAATGCTATTTTACTAAATTAACATCAAATTTTATTAGTCAAAAACCAACTAGCCCAATAAGATGTTTGGGGTGGCTAATATTTTATGTGAGGAGGTAGCCTTGGAAACAAAAATACCAGTACTGTTACTAATCAGTTATGCTCTGTTATCTTTAACCTTATTAGTAATCAGTTAAGCTCTGCTACTTTTGACCTTCTATCTAGAATTAGCAAAATTTTGATCATGGCTCAATTTGAATCAACCAATTAAAAGCGATGATCCAATATAACATTTAGTGATAGGGACACCTGAGCCCACCGGCCCTAAAGGCTTAATGGAACCACAGGATTGATTGGGCTAACAGGCCCCAAAGGATCAACAGGGCCATCTAGATCTACTAGATCACATGGACCTATTGGACCAGATGGGCTAATTGTACCTATAGGGCCTCATGGACCCCTGAACCCTTGATGCACCTTCTCTCTTCATCTGAAGATAATCATCTATTGGAAGTTAAATACCTTAGATCAGGAAGTTAGATGCTATTGCTTGATAAAGTTGGCCATACAAGAATGGCAAGCCAGTCAATCCAAACTTTATTGTATATGCTGTTTAGAAAAAAATAAGATAATGCTCACCAACTCTATATTTTTATTGATTCAGTATTAGACATTTCAAAAAATGTGAATAAAAGCCTATAAAATGAACAACAAGAACTTTGAGATACCATTGCCTCCCAAAAAACTGAGTTTGAGGTAATTTGACAAGGACTACACAAAGAAGATTCTATTCAATTATTAATGGATCATGTTTAAGCTATGTAAAATATTATTATCTTAAACATCAAAATTGCAACTCAGTTCAAGTTCCAAGCCTCTATATGAATCAAACTTTTCAGATATTCCTTGAAAGTTTCCCAAGAGAGTACATATCATACCTTCAGTGAATAAAGATATGATTAAGCCTCCTAAAGAAAGTTTTACCCATGTGAGGGGAGTGTTGCTTATATTCTCTATGTCTATTAAAATGCTATGGAGTTCTTCCTATAGACAAAATTTAAAACAACTTTCCTTATCTATGCTTAATTGTACAAGAAGTGGTAATACCCTAACTATGGCAATGTGCTATATGTAATGAGGTCAACTCTGCTATCATTAAATAATTTGGCAGTGATCAGACCCTAGCCATTCAGAAATAAGCATTCATGAAATTTCAATGAGAAAAGAAGAAACTCCAGTTAAGTTTCTTCCTGACTCTATTATGAAGCACAAATCTTGGTGATTAACAACGGATTTACGCTCAATGATGCTATAACTGTCATAATTTCTGCTTTGGATAATAGACTCAACTCCAGTTACACATAACTTCTATGAAGCGTTCTATCACTTCTATTCTTGACATTAAGGAAGCTCTCCTAGAAATTTCTGTGGCACTTATGAATGCTCTTCCTTTTCATATAACCCTACTTGATCCCATATACATGTGGTTAAGGAAGGCGAGGTGGAAAAGAATTTTAACTGACCCACCTGTACCTACTTTGGATGACTCAATCATATATACACTGCTGGACTCAATTTGCGGATGAAAAAGAAAAAGAGGGTTCAACATATGGCGCGAGGCTCTGTATGTTTATACTTCTGATGTGCCTCAAACAAATCAAGTTTGATTTTCCACATTTGAAGTCACTTTAAAAGATGCTAACCACAACGAAGTTTCAAACAACACTTTAAGTGACAATGAACCGATTTCTTTGCCTTCTTGTCCTGAGTTAAAAACAAATTCTTCCTCTATATTTAAATCCCCTCACAATGAGGAATCACAGTAATCTGTGTGGACGCCAAATACATAAAATTTAGATAAAAGCAATTGTTGGTTCTTGATCGCCTATCAATATCATCTCCTCATAACTCATTGAAAAAATCAAACCAAAACCTAATCTCAACCATACTGTTGAATATGGCACTGCAGGTACAGCCTATGCTTAATCTATTGGGGCATACTCAAAACTTTCACTTAAGGTATATGAATTACAATTATCAATACCTGCATTTGCGTTAGATAACAGTAATTATAATCTTCTGTTAGGGACCCAATTCCTTATATATCATTCAGTTATCATCAACTACAAAGACAATTTTCTATATTATTGATTATAAAACCTTTAACTTCTAGAAGCCAGACCACAAAAAATAAAACTTAAATGGAAAACTTATTACATCATAACACCCCTAATTGTACTACTAAAATAAAGTATGAAAATTTAGGTCTTTAGACTAAACTTCCATCTTCATTGATCGAGGAAGATGATCTAAAATTACTTTTCAATCTCATTGCAATCACTTTTGCAACCTATTCAATTAAAGACTGAATCTAGTTTGATAATCTCATAGGGGAGATTAGTCTGCGCCCATGTCAGGGAGCAGTTGGGCAAGTAAGGTAAGAGGAGCAGGTGGGAGGCCCGCGGCCTCAAACGTTCAAAAACGCTCCAGAGAAACTGGCGGAATAGAAACAAATTTCAAAAAACCGGCGGTCACTATTTCCCCAGAAATCCTCACTTGGCAAGCACAATGCAACCAGTACATCAATACGCCGCACTCCCAGCCACTTTCGTCAGTGGAATATGGAGTCTGCGTGTTTCTGGACATCCAACAAACGGCTTTATGGGAAAATTTTTGTGGGGATGTGCATAATTTTTTCCCAACCGCGGTGTACATTGCACCTTATTTCATGTCACGTGGTTGGCTGGACCTAGGTTTCAAAAACAAGGAGGCAGCAGATGAGGCTGCTGCAGTGCACGTAGTGATCGACCTCCCTGAAGGGTAGTGGGTCATCAAAACAAAACGCACTAGATGGACAAAATCCAACCAAATTTTCCTCACGTTTGACTTCTTGCCTACTATGGTAAAATGTGACATTTTGAAGCAACACCTGAAAGATGGTCCCGCCATCTACAGCAAAACACAATCTTTTGAAATGCAACGCTTTATGCTGATGCCACACCTGTGCACCTGCAAAGCCATCGCAGTTCTAACCCCAACTGAGGAGATCGTGAAGGACCTATCCAGATCCCACACTCCACTTTTATTAACATCGAAGGGCATACCACCCACCCTTTCCAGGTAACCATAGACAGCGCGCCCCATCTGCACCCACTGTGACGCGTTTGGCCATAAGGCACATGCATGCCCCACCAAGGAGGGCATCACATTCCTTGAGCACCCCTCAGCGGCCATGGCCAGCGGAGAGTTGCACTACAAACCAACCATAAGCACCAAAGAGGCTTTCCTGTGGGGAGCACAAGGCTGCTACCTTCTGGTAAAACCTATTTCCCCACAAGAGTGGAAGAAGGCCAAGCAGGCCCACAGGGCCAAAGCCAAGGAAGCAGCCAAAGTCACCACTGCTATCCCACACTCCCAACACCAGGAGGACATCAAAACCTTTGCGGCGGAAGCAAATTGGGAATCCACCAACCAATCAGATTAAGAAGCCCATACTGATTGGGCCACCTGATCAGAGAATCTGATGGGTGACTCAAATTCTCCCGATCTCTGCAACCAAGCTCTAGTTGAAACTGATTTAGCCTTCAACCTACCTGAAAAAAAATTTTGCCCTGCTCAATGGTGCACCAAACTCATCTGCACCGCAAAAAATTCATCCAACATCAGGAGAACAAAAAGCGAAGGCAAAAGCCAACGCAAACCTTTCTGCAGAAATTAACAAAAATACCAATAGCATTGCTGCAAACACCCGTGCTGCTGTGAAGGCCTGTGGGGATCTAGAGGAGGCTAGTGGGCCCGGGTGCCCACCCCCTTGCACCTAAGGTGCGATGGGAGAAACCTTCACTTTAGGGATGTTGAATATCGCCGGACTCAAGGCCTTGCCATCCCAGGCTAGGAAACTGAGTTTTTACAACAAAATTTACCTGTGGATATCCTGGCCTTCCAGGAGTCCCACTATCCATGAGGTTCTGAGGAGGCTTGGAAAACAATGCTCCTCCCATCCCTATCCTTTGGTCAAAGCACTGTGGGGTGCTAATTTGGAAAAATAGTTTTTTCAAATTTTTATCATCCAAAACCTTCCTCAATGGCTGAGGCCTCATTGTCACCTTTTTGTGGACTGACGTGGTACACGCTATCATCAACATCTATGCCCCAAATGGTGCATGAGAGCGTCAGGAATTTTTCTCATTGGTCAAGATACCTCCCGCTACCCTCAGACCCTTTCATAGTCAGCAACATGAACTATTGGCTAAACACTTCAATGGACTGGTGGCCTTCCTCCTCCCACACCCCCCAGGGCCACATTGAACTTCGCATTCTAAAGGCCACATTTGGGTTTTTGGATGCACTGCCACAGCAAGTCCCGCTGCTCAAGAACATGATGTGCCCCCACATCCATAATGGCCAATTAAGGTCCATGTCTCGCATCGACCTTATCCTTACGCTGGTGAAATTCCAACCCCACATATCCCACTTTAAAACAACAAAAATGGAATTCTCCAACTATCAACTGGTCTCGATAACCTACCACCTACCTGTCACAGCTGCTAAGGCCCCACATTGGTTCAAAATCCGCTCCCCCAAGCTCGTGTTTCCAGGATTTTACACGTGGGTGGAATCAGCAGCTTTGGCAAAAGAACTTGTTGCACCATTTTGCGCGGACCCCATTTCCACATGGGCAACTTTCAAAGAAGATACTATCCGATAATCTCGCCACCTCTCCTCCAGATGCTCATGAGCCACGTTGGCTGTCATTTCGCGCGCTCTGGCGAGTTGGCACACCTGAAGTCCAACATCCTGGATACAGGATACAGCTCTACATGGGGCCAGAAGTGGGCGGAGGCAGCCGCCCACCTCAACGCGCTCAAAAGGCAACACAAACATTGGGTTTGTGTTCAGTACAGGCCCAAACGCATCACAAAAGGTGACAAGTGCACCGCATATTTTTTAAAAAAAATTTTGCACCACACCAGAGCGTGGCCTGCACACAGGTGCAAAGATCAGATGATCTCATTGCGGATATGCCAACCAAAGTGGCAATCAAAACACAAAAGTATTACTTTGAGTTGTACCAATCTGATCCAATTCAGCCAGCCAAAGTGGCAGAATTTCTTGACCAAGCCCATATCCGCACCATTTCCCAATACCTATAAATAAGTATTTGATTACTCTGAACAAATTATGGACAGCCATTCGCGGTGCACCAAACCGAAAATGCCCAGGCCCAGATGGCATTCCATAAGAATTCTATAAAAAAGTACTTCAAATATATATCCCCACTACTGTTGGCCTCACTTAACCAGAGCCTTTTGGAAACGCACCTCCTGCCAGGAGGACAAGAGGCCTTCACCGTCACACTCTTCAAAAAAGGGGACAAGCTAAACTTAGCCAACTGGCGCCCCATCTCTCTAACAAACACAGACACTAAAATTCTAACAAAAATCATGGCTAACCGTTTAGGGACTGTAGCATCTGCCACCATCTCCCCAGAACAATTTGGTTTCATACCCAGAAGGTCAATTTGGGACAGCGTGCACTTAATGGCCAACGCGTGCCAGTCCACAGCTTCTGGGGCACTGGCATTCTTGGACCAACAGAAGGCCTATGATAGAGTAAACTGGGAATACCTCAGGGCCTGCCTCCATCAATTCTGCTTACCTCCTCGCTTCATCAACTGGGTGATGCTGCTCTCAGAATCTGCAACAATGGCAGTACGTGGCTCTGGCTTCCTAACAGAAGTAGTCCGCCCTCAAAGGGGCTTGCGACAAGGGGACCCCCTTAGCCCACTCTTATACAACTTCAGCCTTGACACACTACTTTGAAACGCGAATGCCCAACTCACTGGGGTCCATGTGCCAGGCCAAGCCCCAGTCAAGATGATGGCGTTTGCAGATGACTGTGTGGTGGGGGTGTCTAATAATAAAGATGCACGTGCACTTGAAGCTCTCATCCAGGAGTATTCCCAGGTAAGTAATGCTGCACTGAACGCCTCCAAAAATGAAATCATCCTCCTTGGTCGGTATCAAACCTGCTGGGCCCCTGCAACCAGTGCCCAGCCCAGCCCATCTGCTCACAAATGCGCTCGCCCTCCCAGCTCACTCCACACCGCCCCACTGGTGCTCCCCTTTGTGCCACGCCCTACCATAGGGCCAGTCCGCCATCTGGGCGTGTAAGTGGAGGCAGGCGGATACACATCAGCAGTAATGGAGAGTCATATTCTAGACAACGTGACAAAGCGCATCGCCTCCCTCAGAGCCCACCCTACTTCCCTTACTGGTAGGGTTGTTTTGGCCAACTCTATGCTCCTCTCCAAAGTCTTGTTTGGAGCCCAAGCCATCCCCTTCCCCCAAGCTTCTTCAAATCCTTGCATGCCCTGCTGTAAGGATGGCTATGGTCAGGCCGCCCTCCACCAGTACGGTTAGAAGTCATGTTTGGCCCTCATCATCACGGTGGCATGGGCCTGCTTGACTTCAGAGCCCATGCGGCCAAGATCTTGGGTACCTGGATTGCAGCCGTCACTGCCCCTACACTCCCCTCCCAACACTGGTCCCACGTGGCCCGCTCCAACTTCTCCCGCGCCTTGGGACTCAACAATCCATCGAACCCCCACTCCCTGATGAAATACCTGGCTTCACACCCATCAGCCACAGGTCCTCACGGTACTAAAACCCACTACAAACGAATCCTACTCTCCATATGGAGCGCTGAGTGGAGAATTTGTATTAGTGGACATACAACCAGAAGAGGCCGCCCTCCTTTCAGTTCACACAAGAGGTACAGGGGCTACCCATCCATGATGGCGTGATCCCCATACGGCCCCATTTCCTATCCAGGGTGGACTACCTGGACATGATGGACATCTCTTACTCCATTGAGATTCAAAAAAACCATGTGGAAATACGCTCACCATCCTCTGTTGTGGCCTCAAATCTGCTCCCACGTGTGGCGCTGACTGAGGCGGGTGTACCATACAGCTGAGCGCTCTAACGCTTCACACTCATCCTGCGTCGTGTGTGGCCAGTATGGAACGCTGTTCCACCACCTGGAGAAGTTCCCTACTTCTAAAGTGATATGGCGCAAAGTTCAACGTCTGCTGGGCCAGGATCAAACGCATCCCTTCAGTCTGTCAATAGATATGTTTGATTTATCAATGGCCTCCCCCTTCCACCCTCCCTCTGTGCTCTGATGGTTGCAATCGCCATGTGGACCATCCACACGATTGTCTTGGATGCCATCGCAGGCTCCACCCCCACCCTCCCAGAAGCTGTCCACAGCTTCTGGTCTCATTGGTGGACCACTTTCAAGTGTGGATGTTTGGATACCTCCCACCATGCTGCCGATAGCTGGTCTCCTCCTGGTTCTCAGTCTGGTTCATCAAATCTACCCCTTCCTCCACACGTGTTCAATTGTGGCTACGGCTTTTAACGCGTTCCCTCCCCTTCCCCAAAAGTGGCGTTCCCGCTGGCAACAAGAGATAGCATCACTTCTCTGGGGTGCCTTCCCTGTTACTAAGTGTTGTCTTGGTCGAGTCAATTTTGGAAGTGTCCATCCCATGGTCGGCCTTCCCTACAATAAAATTAAAATTAAAATTAATTCAGGAAGATGAATGAATGTTTTTATACTCTCACAAGAGTATTGAGATCTCTCTAGTCCCATGTGCTAAGCAAAACTGGTTTCTAAATTATTACTACTCCTAATCATTTAATTGAAATATTTGGACAGCCTAATCTCTCCTTCTCTGAAGTCCTTTCATACCCTGGACTTTTAGATCCTACATATCATGAACCATCAACTGTTATGGTAGGAAAATTAACTTGCGTGCCTGCAGAGTTTAGGAAAAAAACATGCCATTACTTATGTTCAAGAATTACCTGTGAGCCATGTAATTGAAATAAGGGGCGTTGGAACCCTGCTTTGAATCTTGGACTTGATGTGGTTTCCACCATTGCTATTTTCCCATTCCAGCTGGTAACAGATCTAAATCTTGATCCAATGTTACCGCTGAAGCATTAATTGAAGAATAATCTGGTATCTTTTCCTCCTGGTCTCATGACTATGGACATATGAAAGGAGCTCAACATCAGGTTTTACACCGGTAACTCCTCTCCATTTCACTCTTGACCAAATAGAAAGTCACAAACAGAAGAGGTGCATGTGACCTTTACAATTAGTCAGTCAGTGGAAGTAGGGTTTTTGCAACCATCCCAAAGTCTATGGTCTTTACCGCTATTACTAATTAAGAGAAAAATGGCAGTCATTGGTTATTATAGAATACTGTCATCTAAATTCATCATGCAAAAAGGACAGTCATTCTTTACCTAGGATAGATGACTTGCTACATTCATTAACTGGATCCCAACTTTCTCTGATAAGAATTTGCAAGTGGATATAGGTATATTAAAATAAAAATGAGGATAGGGATAAATGTGCATTTATGTCTAGTAGAGGATTGTTTGATCCCACCCAAATGTCACAGGGATTATACAATACTCCTTCCACCTTTCAGCGAGTTATATATCAATTATTCTGTGATCTTAAACTGACTAGCTCACTAGTTTATATGGATGATGTAACCAACTTCTGCTCTTTCACCGCACAGATTTAACACCTTTGGAAAGTGTTCCATCGTCTACTTGAGGCCTCCCTAAAGCTTAAACTTTATATGTACTTTTCCAACGTGAAATAAAGATTTTAGGACATAAGGTGACCCATAAGGCATGCTGCTAATTTTTATAAAGTATCTTAAATTGAAAAAATGCCTGCTCTAGCTAACTTACGTGTTATTAAAACTTTTTTTCTCGTTGCAATCACTTTTGCAACCTATTCAATTCAAGACTGAATCTAGTTTGATAATCTTACAGAGGAGATTAGTCTGCGCCCATGTCAGGGAGCAGTTGGGCAAGTAAGGTAAGAGGAGCAGGTGGAAGGCCTGCGGCCTCCAACGTTAGAAAACGCCCCAGAGAAACTGGCAGAATAGACAAAAATTTTAAAAAACTGGCGGTCACTATTTCCCCAGAGATACTCACATGGCAAGAATGATGCAACCAGTACATCAACACGCCACACTCCCAGCCACTTTTGTCGGTGGAATTCAGAGTCCGCATATTTCTGGACATCCAACAAATGGCCTTATGGTAAAAATTTTGTGAAGATGTGCACACAATTTTCCCAACCGCGGTGTACGTTGCACCTCACTCCATGTCATGCGGTTGGCTGGACCTAGGTTTCAAAAGCAAAGAGGCAGCAGACAAGGCTGTGGTGGTGCGCGTAGTGGTCAACCTCCCTGAAGGGCAATGGGGCATTGAAACCAAATGCACCAGATGGACAAAATCAAACCAAATTTTCCTCACGTTTGACTTTTTGCCTACTACAGTAAAACATGACATTTTGGAACAACACCTGAAAGATGGTCTCGCTGTATATGACGAAATTCAAATTTTTCAAAATGCAACACTTCAAGCTAATGCCACACCTGTGCACGGGCAAAGCCATTGCAGTCCTGACCCCAACTGAGGAGATCATGAAGGACTAACCCAGATCCCGCACTCCACTTTATATTGATATCACAGGGCATACCACCCACCCATTCCGGGTGACTGTGGACAGCGCGCCCCCCATTTGCACCCACTGTGATGCGTTCAGCCATAAGGCGCACGCATGCCCCACCAAGGAAAGCGTCACAATCCAAGAGCACCCCTCGGCGGCCATGGCTTTGGAGAGGTGCACTATGAACCAACTGTAAGCACCAAAGAGGCTTTCCCGTGGGGAGCATAAGGCTGCTACCTACTGGTAAAGCTTATCTCCTGAAAGAGTGGAAGAAGGCCAAGCAGGCCCGCAGGGCCACGGCCAAGGAAGCGGCCAAAGACACCACTGCTATTTCATACTCACAACACCAGGAGGACATGGAAACCTTTGCAGTGGAAGTAACTCGGGAATCCATCAACCAATCAGATTGGGAAGTCCATGCTGAGTGGGCCATTCAACCTGAGGATCTAATGGGGGATTCAATCTCACCCAATCATTGTACCCAAGCTCCAGTCAAAACCAACTTGAGACCCATCCCAACTGAAAATTTTTTTTGACCCACTCAACAGTTGTACCAAACTCATCTGCACCGCAAAAAATTTGTCTGACGTTGGGAAAACAAAAAGCGAAGGCTAAAGCCAACGCAAACCTTTCCGCAAATTTAACAAAAACCCCAATAATGCTGCTGCTAACACCCACGCTGCTGTGAAGGCCCGTGGGGATCTAGAGGAGGCTGCTGGGCCCAGGTGCCCATCCCCTCGCACCTAAGGTGTGATGGGGGAAACCTTCACTTTAGGGATGCTGAATATCGCCGGACTCAAGGCCTCCCTGTCCCAGGCTAGGAAACTGAGTTTTTTACAACACAATTTACCTGTAGATATCCTGGCCATCCAGGAGTCCCACTGTCCATGAGGTTCCGAGGAAGCTTGGAAAACAATGCTCCTCCCATCCCTATTCTTTTGGTCAAAGTAATGTGGGGCGCTAATTTGGAAAAATAATTTTTTCAAATTCACATCCTCAGAAACATTCCTAAATGGCCAAGTTCTCATCGTCACCTTCTCGTGGGCTGACGTTGCGCACACAATCATCAACATCTATGCCCCAAACGGTGCATGCAAGAATCAGGAATTTTTCTCGTTGGTCAAATCCCTCCCACTACCCCCAGACTCTTTCCTAGTCAGTGACATGAACTGTTGGCTAAACACACCAACGGACCGGTGGCCTTCCTCACCCCACGCCCCCCAGGGTCACGTAGAACTGTGCGTTCTTCAGGCCACCTCAGGTTAATGGATGCACTGCTGGGACATGCCCCGCTGCTCGAAAATATGATGTGTCCCCACATCCACAACGGCCAATTAAGGTCCATGACCCACATCGGCCTTATCCTAATGCCAGCGAAATTCCTACCCCACATCTCCCACTTCAAAACAACAAAAATGGAATTCTCCGACCATCAACTGGTCTCACTAACCTACCACCTACCTGTCACAGCTGCTAAGGCCCCACGTTGGTGCAAAATCTACCCCTCTGAGCTTACGTCACCAGGATTTTCCATGTGGGTGGAAGCAGCAACTTTGGCAAAAAGTTTGTTGCACCGTTTTGTGTGGACCCCATTTCCACATGGGCAACTTTCAAAGATGACACCATCCACCACTCTCGCCATCTCTCCTCCAGATGCTCATGAGCCATATCAGCAGTCATTTTGTGTGCTCTAGCAGAGTTGGCACACCTGGAGTCCAACATCCCAGCTACAGGATAAAGCTCTGCATAGGGCCAGAAGTGGGCGGAGGCAGCCGCCCACCTCAACGCACTCAAAAGGCAACACAAACATTGGGTTTGTGTTCAGTATAGGGCCACACGCATCACAAAAGGCAACAAGTGCTCCGCATATTTCTAAAAAAATTTTGCACTACGCCAGAGTGTGGCCTGTACACAGGTGCAAAGATTGGATGATTCCATTGCAGATATACCAGATGAAGTGGCAATCGAAAGACAAAAGTATTACTCCAAGTTGTACTGATCTGATATAATTCAGCTGGCTGAAGTGGCAGAATTTCTTGACTGAGCCCACATCTGCACCATTTTCCAATACCCAGAAATAATGAATTTAATTACTCCAAACGAATTATGGACAGCCATTCGCAGTGCACCAAACCAAAAATGTCCAGGCCCAGATGGCATTCCATATGAGTTCTACAAAAATTATTTCAAATATATATCCCCATTGCTGCTCGCCTCACTTAACCAAAGCCTGTTGGAAACTCGCCTCCTACCAGGAGGACATGAGGCCTTTACTGTCACACTCTTCAAGAAAGGGGATAAGCTAGACTTAGCCAACTGGCGCCCCATTTCTCTAACAAACACAGACACTAAAACTCTAACAAAAATCATGGCTAACCGTTTAGGGACTGTAGCATCTGCCACCATCTCCCCAGAACAATTTGGTTTCATACCCAGAAGGTCGATTTGGGATAAGGTGCACTCTGTGGCTAATGTATGTCAATCCACAGCCTCTGGGGCACTTGTATTCTTGGACCAACAAAAGGCCTATGATAGAGTAAACTGGGAATACCTCAGGGCCTGCCTCCATCAATTCCGCCTACCCCCTCGCTTCATCAACTGGGTGATGCTGCTCTCAGAATCTGCAACAATGGCAGTACATGGCCCTGGCTTCCTAACGGAAGTAGTCCGCCCTCAAAGTGGCTTGCAACAAGAAGACTCCCCTAGCCCACTCTTTTACAACTTCAGCCTTGACCCACTACTGCGAAATGTGAATGCCCAACTCACCATGGTCCATGTGCCAGGCCAAGCCCCAGACAAGATAATGGCGTTCGCAGATGATTGTGTGGTAGGGATGTCTAATAATCAAGATGCACGCGCACTTGAAGCTCTCATCCAGGAGTATTCCCAGGTAAGCAATGCGGCACTGAATGCTTCCAAAACTGATATAATCTCCTTGGTTGGTTTCAGAACTGCTGGACCCCAGCAATTAGTTTACAACCTGGCCCATCTTCTCGCCCACGTCCTCGCCCTACTAACTCAACACACACCGCCCCACTGGTGCTCCCCTTTGCGCCACGTCCTGCCATAGGACTGGTACGCCATCTGGGCGTGTGGATGGAGGCAGGCGGATATGCGTTAGCAGTAATGGGGTGCCATATTCTGGACAATGTGACAAAGCGAATCGCCTCTCTCATAGCCCACCCTACTTCCCTTACTGGTAGGGTTGTTTTAGCCAACTCTATGCTCCTCTCCAAAGTCTGGTTCGGAGCCAACGCCATCCCCTTCTCCCCAAGCTTCTTCAAATCCTTGTATGCCTTGCTGCAAGAATGGCTTTGGTCAGGCCGCCCTCCACCAGTACGGCTAGAGGTCATGTTTGGCCCTCATCATCATGGTGGCATGGGCTTGCTTGACTTCAAAGCACATGCTGCCAAGATCCTGGGCACCTGGATTGCGGCCGTCATCGCCCATACACTCCCCTCCCAACACTGGTCCCGCGCAGCCCGCTCCAACTTCTCCCGCGCCTTGGGCCTCAACAATCCATCGAACTACCACTCCCTGATAAAATACCTCGCATCACACACATCAGCCACAGGCCCTCACGGGACTAAAACCCACTACAAATGAGTCCTACTCTCCATGCGGAGCGCTGAGTGGAGAATTCATATTAGCAGATATACAACCCAAAGAGGCCGCCCCTCTCCTCAGTTCACACAAGAGGTACAGGGGCTACCCATCCAAGATGGCGTGATCCCCATTTGGCCCCATGTCCTATCCAGGGTGGACTACCTGGACATGATGAACATACCTTACTCCATTGAGACCCAAAAAACTATCTGGAAATACGTACACCATCCTCTGTTGCAGCCTCAAGTCCGCTCCCATGTGTGGCGCTTCCTGAGGCGGGTATATCATACAGCTGAGCTTTTAACGCTTTACACTCATCCCATGTCATATGTGGCCAGTACGGAACGCTGTTCCACCGCCTGGAGAAGTGCCCTACCTCTAAAGTGATATGGCGTGAAGTTCAACGTCTGCTGGGCCAGGATCAAACGCATCCCTTCAGTCTGTAAAGAGATATGTTTGATCTATCAATGGCCCCCTCTCTTCCACCCTCCCTCTGTGCTTTGATGGTTGCAATCGCCATGTGGATCATCCACACGATTGTCTTAGATGCCATCGCAGGCTCCACCCCCACCCTCCCAGAAGCTGTCCACAGATTCCGGTCTCATTTGGTGGACCACTTTCAAGCGTGGATGTTGGGATACCTCCCACCGCATCACTGACAGCTGGTCTCCGCCTGGTTCCCAGTCTGGTTCATCAAATCTACCCCTTCCTCCACACGTGTTCAGTTGTGGCTACGGCCCCTCCACACGTTCCCTCCCCTCCCCATAAGTGGCGTTCCCGCTGGCAACAAGAGATAGCATCGCTTCTCTGGGGTGCCTTCCCTGGTACTAATTTTTGTCTCTTATGAGTCATATTTGGAAGTGTCCATCCCATGGTTGGCCTTCCCCTCAATAAATTTAAATTTTAATTTTAAACTTACGTGTTATTTAAAATTATTTCTAGGAATGGTTGGATATTATTGACAACTTATTTTCCATTTTGAAATTGGCTGAGCCCTTGATTGTGTTTTTACATAAAATGTACCCTTTTATGAGGATTTGAGTAGCAGTAATCCTTTAATTCTTTACATACTACTCTAAAAACTGCTCCAGTCCTTATTCTATTTCACTCAACATTTTGTTCTTTTTATTTATACAAGTGACTCTGCAGTTGGGGCTATACTTGTATAGCTTGATGTCAATAATGTAATTCATTCAGCCGCATATTTTTAGTAAAACTTTATCCAGGTCTGTAAGAAATTACTCTGTAACTAAACATGAATGCCTCTCTTTACTACCATCAATAAAGCATTTCTGCCCCTTCCTATCAGTAATAATTTTAACGTAGTTACAAGCCATTCCTATTTATGTTAATTCCAACAAATAAAGGATCCTGAGTGGAGACTAGCTCTTGGGTATTACATCTCCAAAATTATGATTTTCTATCGTTTATTGAGCAAAAGCAACTCATTAAAATGCAGACGGGCTATCTAGTTTACCATTTTACATATCTATATTCCTTAGGAAAATTGATACTATAACTTTTTAAAACCTTATCATTGGGTACATATACCACATCACACTCAGAATTGACTCCAAATGGTGGCTAAAGTCACCAAGGTTGCCAATGCGACCTTAGTAAAAATAGGTACTATTTGTCTGTTTTATATCTAACAATATGCTCGCACTAAAGTAATAATGGAGACTCATCTCAACCTTAGCCATGGAGATGTCAAGAAAACTTTTGTGCTGTTAGAATATAGGATGTATTTGGAGAATATTGCAAGACAGTACAGATATACTCAAACCTGTTTTTTATCAAACTTAAAGCTGAATCTAACCAAAAATACAAATTTGAACCTAACCAGCCAGGCTCTGCTTTTTCTACAGTTAGCATTGATATTGTTGGGCATTAACAACTACTGTGTATAGACATAGATATGTTATTCTGGCTGTTGCCCAATTAACTAAGTCTATTGAGGCTGTTTCTGTTTCCAAAGCTAGTGCAAAGGCTAATACTTTATTACTGTATCAACAGATTCTTAACTAACATGGTTGTCCTAGAGTTGTACCTTTATTTTAATGTAATAAACTTTATTTTATTTAATGATCTAAAAGTAAACTTCTATTATGGGAATTAAATAACTCTCTACCATTCCTTACCATCTAGCTATAAAAGGAACTGTAGAAAAAAGCCAATGGTACTTTAATATCTACTTTACACAAACTAGCAGCATCATATACCATCAATTGAATTAACTACCTTCCCAGTGCCCTTCTTGCTTATTGTGTTATCTATCAATGATACATCCAGATGTCTCCATCTAAGGCCTTATATATCAGAGAACCACTTCTTCCTTCCAGCCTTCAGCTGATACTTGAAATAGCTACTCCTAATAATGTGGAGCAAATATAGAGATGTTTGGCTAATGAAATCATATGACTTCAAGCCATGTATTTTGAAATGATTTGACATATTTTATAAATGTACGTCCATCAGACTAATGCAAAAAAAGACCTGGACTACCAGAGTATAACCTATGTGATTTAGTTTTATTTTATCATCACCATCCCGAGGGCTATCATCACAAGATGGCAACCTATTGGTCAGGACCAAATTTGATAATTTATCATTGTGTCAGGAGAGTGTCTATAACTCTCCAGTTCCCAGCTTGGCGGTGCACGAAACACTGGAACAAAGCAAAGGAATTCATTGTCAGAGTGAACATATAAATAGCCCAGCAGAGGGTGCTGGAGCTAAGGTGACATAAGGCTAGGGTGTGTAGCATGGTAAAGATAATAGTCAATTGAAAATCAGCAAAAAGTGGCTGTGCCCCAAATGGAAGTTCATAACTGAGTTTTGTACAGGTCTATAGTGCACGAATGACCTGGTTTGGAGGGAACCTGGTAGTCCTGCGGTGTTCCTGAGGCTGTACTTTTTAAAGAAATAAACTAGCTAACATGTCGCAAGCACCTCCTTGAAGAGGTCTGCGCAAAGGTTCTCCCAAGTCAACATATAAAGACGTAAAAAATACTATGAGTTTTATTGAGGAAGATGGCCAATGAGAAAGTCAGTCTCAAGTAAACATATTTAAGCTAATTTGGGAAATCCTGGATTGGAGAAAGTGTTATTAAGCCTTAATGCACCAGAAGGCGCACGCTTCCATCTAACATGGTAAATACTTTGAAACAGACCTTACTTGAGTGATTGACTGAAGTTGAACCCAATGTAAGGAGAGTTTCTATAACTCTCCTATTTCCAGCGTGGTAGTGCATGGTGCACAGAGCCAACGCAAGGAAACAAGCTGTTTTTAGTACAGCTGTTAGAGCCCAGCAGAGGGTTCTGAAGCAATAACAGATTAAACCAAGAAATGCTAGAAGGAACCAGCCAAAAGTGTCTTGGTGCACACGGAGAGAAGGGATAAATGACCCAGGTTGGAGGGTACCTGGGAGAACCAACGGTGTGTGAGGTGAGAATCAGATTGTTTTTATAATGGCAAGGTTAACAGAGTGTGAGACCTCCTTGAAGAGGTTTGCGCACAGGATCATTAAACAAGGCATACATCAAAACAGTAAAATGGGGAAATTTATTAGGGAAGTTGACCAACAAGGAATGTTGGGGAAAACACATTTAAGCATCGTCGGGGAAATTGGGGTTTGCTGCAGAGGACCCAAGCACTGACCCACCAATAGGGAAATGCTCCCATCTGAATTTGTTAAGTAAGCTATACTAACTTCACTCAAATTACCAACTGAAGTTGGACTTGACCCTAACATGTTGTTTCGTAAATATAATGTGTCTTAAAACCCAGTTCCTCAACAAACTGAACCAAACTGTCTGCATTTGTTAGGTAGGCCATTCGTTTTGACGCCTGGGCCTTAGTAAGGGACTGGACATTTGGCACCCCACTAGGACCAACTTAAGCATATTTTGCCCATACCCAGCGTTGGTCTAGGGTATTCCTCAAGTCATGGAGGTCCTGTAGCTTCACCTTTTGGGCCTCCAGGCGCCCAGCCTTATCTTTTTGGGTTGGTCCCCACTATGATGTCATATACACATGACATTACCCTCTCCTCCCAATGGGCTCAACCCCCCTCATGGGGCTTGCACCAGGGAAAAGTTCTTGTGGGCAGGGGCCAACTTCATGGCGGCAACGGTAGGTTTGGGTTGTGATCCAGCAGCCTGGGGGAAATTCTTGTGGAAGGCTTTGATTAGATCTTGTGAATGTACACAGTTGCACGCAGGGACCCAACTGTTTTCTGCAGCGTCAAAGCCCTTCCAGGATACCAGATACTCCAGTCTTGTTTAACACGGTGGGAGGCAACTATCTCTTCCACCTCCCACTCTGGCGCCCCATCCACGAGATAGGCCTCAGGAGTCTCTGGTGGGGGCCCTCAAACAATGTCAGTTTGCTCTCATGAAACACAGAGAAGATCTGGAAGGAAGGGGGAGATCTAGCTGGTATGAGGCATGGCCCACATTTCTAACAACGCGGTAGGGGCCAATCCTCTTTGGTCCCAGCTTCTTGCATGGCTGCTTGATAGGGATGTCATGATTATCCAGCATCACGAGATCCCCTTCCTTGTATGCAGGACCCACTCAGAGCTTCCCATCAGCGTTCTCCTTATATACTCTCATTGCCGCCTCCAGGCTTGTGGAAACCCCCTGGTGGACCTTCTTGATTCTCTTGGCAAAGTCCACAACCGCTTTAACCTTAGACCAACAGCTGGGCTCCATGTTAAAGGCGGGGTTAAAGCCATGGCCGGCGAAAAAGAGGAATAAACAATCGGGGAATGCGATGTGTTGTTGTAACTGAATTGGGCCATGGATGGTGAGAGACCCAATAAGAATGATCCGCGGTAGTGTAACACCGCAGGAACTGCTTCAAGCACTGTTTCACACGTTCAGTCTGCCCATCCAATTGAGCGTGATAGGCAGTTGAACGGCAGGGGCGAATCTGAAGAGTCTTACAAAACTCTTCCCAAAAGACGAGGTGAATTGGGGTCCCTGGTCACTGATAATCTCTTGAACCCCATGGAGCGCAAACACCTGTGTGAAGAAGAGCCTGGCCATCTCAGCCGCGGTTATTGTAGTTCTGCAAGGATTGAAGTGGGCGAACTTCATAAAATGGTCCACCACCACCATGATGGCATCGTAACCATCAGAGACAGGTAGTTCCACAATTTTTTCCACCAAAAGGGAAGTTCAGGGCCCTTCAGCTTTCTGGACTGGTACCAACAACCCCGCTAAAAGTTGACAATTTGGCTTCATTTGTTTGCAGATCAAACACTCCTTACAATACTGCCCCACCTGAGCAGGTAAGCCCTTCCAATTGTACGTGCGGCATATTAACTCCAACATCTTTGCTTTCCCCAGATGTCTAATGGTGAGTCCATCATGATGGTCCCGGATGATTTCCAAGCGAGGTGGTTCAGCAGGAACCCATAGGCGCCCCTGAAACCACACCATCTCATCCTTCATGTGGTAGCCCCTGGAGAGATCCTCTTGATTTAACTTGCACTTAGTAAGTAACATAGTATATTCAGCTGCTAGTGGCTGGGAAAGGACTACCCTCCTGAACATACTATATTCCTCCGTGTTTTACAGAGATGCAAGCGCTGGCCCTTTGGCCAAGGGAGAGGGTCGATGAGGCAGAAGTTTATTTGGAGGAATCATCATCTGTGAGTTGTGAACTTCTACCTCCTTGGGATCAGGCGCTAGAGCAGGGTTGTGGCTCAAAGCATCCACCAAACCTTTATCCTTGCCCTTGGTGAACTAATACGTGAATGCAAATTGGGCAAGGGTCTCTTGCCAACAGGTCTGCCGTGGGGTTAGGACATGAGGAGCGCAGTAGTACAGCAAGGCACGTTGGTCTTTACATACCTGGAAAGGTTGAAATGAGCCATGAAAGTGGTGACGCCAATAAGTCAGCGCCTCCACCACTGTCAGTAACTCCTTGTTTTAAACGGTGTAATTCAACTCTGGCAAAGACATTTTCCTAGAAAAATATCCCACCGGATGCTCTATCCCATCTTCACCTACTTGTAACAAGGCGGCCACTATAGCGAAGCTAGGGGCATCAGTAACGCAATTAACTCCTTGGAAGGGTTGACATGGCGAATAACAGACGTGGACAATAGGTTGCACTTCACTGCTTGGAAAGCATCCTCCAAAATTGGGGACCACTGAAGAACCTTGGCACCGCTAGCCTTGTATAAGAGAGCCGCCATCTCAGAAAAATTGGGAGTGAACTTCTTGAGGAACGTGCACGTCCCCAAAAAGCTTCTCAATTCCTTGACCAAGGTGGGGGTAGGCCACTCACAAATCGCCTTCTCCTTGTCTGGAGTTCTCATGTGTCCCTGGTCAAACATGACATTGCCCAGAAACGTGACCTGGGACTTGAAGAACTCATACTTTGAAATTTTCAGCGTAAGGCTGGCTGCCTTTAACTGCTCCACCACTTGCCAAAGGTGGACTGCATGGGACTCCTGATCAAGGCAAAACACCAGGATATCATCCATGTAGGAACCGCGCATACCCCTAACAGGTCCCCCAACGCTGCATCAATGTGGCATTGTTAGATAGCGGGGGCATTTTTAAGCCCAAAGGGTATGACCCAAAACTGGAAGATCTCTTTTCTGGTACAGAATGTGGTCAACCACTCAGGTTTATTTTTAATCTGGATCTGATTGAACGCATTGAGACAATCCAGCTTGGAGAAGACCTTCACCTTCTCTACATAGCGTGCAATCTGTGAATATAAAGTGATGGTATTGAGGTCTGGTACAGTAACGTTATTGATTTACCAAAGTCTACGCAGGGGCGTAAAGTACCATCAGACTTCTCCACAAAGAGTAAGGGGAGCATACAGGGGAGGTAAGCTGAAAAATCGCACCTTTGGCCAACTGTTTCTTCACCCACATATCCAACGCCTCTTATTCCCGGACAGTCAGTGGGTAAATGGGGGAAGATATATGCACCAGATCCACTGTGAGCTTGAAGTCACAATCAAACTCAAAGTTCTCAGGAAGTGCATTGGCGGATGCGGCATCAAAAGAGGATTCCAAACCCTCCAAACAGGAAGGTAAGTAAAATCCCACAGAGGAGGAGGGATTTAGCTAAGGAGCAAGATAAGGAGTGAAAAATTGGGCCAATGAGGCAATGGGCCCTGGGCGTTATCCTCTGATAAGGGAACAATCAACTGGTGACCGCTTATTATAGGCAAGAATAACGTGTTTTCTCTCAAATTAGTGCGGACGTCAAACTTTCTCCACCACTCAAACCCCAAAGTAATTGGGAACAAGAGGTGCTTGATAGCTTGAAACTTATCGGACAGAAGATAGGCGCCCACCTGGTAGTCCACCAACCATATGACGTTCAACGTAGGGATACCTTGAGAAGCTCCACCTCTAGCCAAACCTGGTGAGTAACTCAACTCAAGGTAGTCAGCAAGGTCTTGGTCCATAAATTGTTAGAGGCACCGGTAGCCACTAAATTGTGGTGAACTTCCCCAAATAGGATGTAAGGGTAGCAGTCAAGAGGAAGTAGCCAGAGTGGGATTTATTCAAAGCAGAAAACGCCCCTTTTTTACCGAAAAGTTCTTCTGGCTTGAGCAAACCATAAGGGTAGGTTTGGGAATCATAGAAGGGGGAGGGATAGTTGGCCACCCTTACTACAGAGGCCACATACCTCCATGCCTTATGCAGGTGCATAAACATTTCCATACTGTAGGAGCAGCTCTTTTTCAACTTCCTGAGTGTTGCGAATCATGGAAGAGGTCAAACGAGGATTTTCTGGTGTGAAAATATACACAGGAATGGGTTCCAGATCTGAGCCATGAGAGGGCCAATATGGTTCAGAGGTATATATAGGGTTTCATTATAAAATGCATTTTTAGATGTGAATGACCCTATCCCTGGAGTCACGATGGAATGGCCAATGTTATCCAAGGCCAACACCCTCAGGCCCATCTGCGCCGATTCTGCTGGCATCGTCTGAATGCGCTGGCAAGGGAAAATTTACTTATTGTAAGAAAAATTGATTAATTCAGCAGAAAGTTGGGGAATCATGACTTTCAGACATCGAAGCGTCTGAATCCACCAGGTACAAACATTAAGGGTGGATACTTTCCCAATGTAGGCAACCCTAATAACGCCAAGTTGCTCTAACCTTTGGGAAAAAGAGGAAACAGCGGTGCAGCTAATGACAGCCAAATCCCACACCTGGAGCCCACTGTTTCCACTTTGGAAAATTTCTACATGAAAAAGTTCGTGCAAATAAGAAAAAAAGGTTGGTTAACTAATGTAAAGAGAGTTTCTATAACTCTCCTGTTTCCAGCGTGGTGGTGCATGGTGCACAGAGACAATGAAAGGAAACAAGCTGTTAATAGTACTGCGTTTAGTGCCCAGCAGAGGGTGCTGGAGCAATAACAGCTTAAACTAAGAAATTCTAGAAGGAACCAGCCAAAAGTGTCATGGTGCACATGGAGAGAAGGAATAAATGACCTAGATTGGAGGGTACCTGGGCGAACCAACGGTGTGTGAGGTGAGAATCAGATTGTGTTTATAATGGCAAGGTTAACAGAGTGCAAGACCTCCTCGAAGAGGTTTGTGCACAGGATTGTTAAACAAGGCATATATCAGAACGGTAAAACAGGGAAATTGTTAATAGGGAAGCTGACCAACGAGGAATGTTGGTTGGGGAAAACACATTTAAGCATTGTTGGGGAAAATGGGGTTTGCTGCAGTGGACCCAAGCACTGACCCACCAATAGGGCAACACTTTCATCCAAATTTATTAAATAAATCAAAATTGACTTCACTCAAGTTATTGACTGAAGTTGGATTTGACCCAAACGCGTTGTTTCTTAATTGGAACAGGTCTCAAAACCCCATTTCTCAACAAACCAAACCAAACTATCTGCATTTGTTAGGTAGGCCGTTCGTTTTAATGCCTGGGCCTTAGTAAGGGACTGGGCTTTTGGCACCCCACTAGTACCAACCTGGGCATATTTTTCCTGTACCCAGCGTTGGTCTAGGGTATGCCTCAGTCAGGGAGGCCATGTAGCTTCACCTTTTGGGCCTCCAGGCGCCCAGACTTATCTTTGTGGTTGATCCCCACTATGATTTCATCTACACATGACACCCAACCTGAACTAGAAATTTTGTAAATTGAACGGGTTTTGAACCCCCATTCAATGATGCACTGAATCAACCATCATTATGAAATTAAATAACTCGTCTGTTTTTAATACAAGAGCCAAAACAAGGGGCTGGGCGTTAAGCACCTCACTTGTATCAACCTGGGTTATCTGGATTGTACCCAGCGTTGATCCAAGGTATGCTTTAGGTCAAAAAGGTCCTGAAGCTTAACCTTTTGGACCTCCTGCCACCCAGCCTTGTCCCTACTGTTGGAGCCCTCAAAGAGGTCATGTGAACATGACTTTACTCTTTTTTGGGTTCCACCCCCCTCCAAGTTCATTCGCTTAGGAAAATTTTTTGTGGGCAGAGGCCAACTTCATGGTGGCAACGACCTGCTTGGACTTTGATCTGCAGCCTCAGGGAAATGCTCGTGAAATGTTAAAATTAGGTCTAGGTCATGGGCGCAATCATGCTCTGGGACTAAATTGTTATCTACTGTGTAAATCTCTTCCAGGATACAAAATACTCGAATCTTCTTCTTACCTGATGAAAGTCTACTATCTCCTCCACTTCCCACTCCGGTGCCCTATCCACGAGATAAGCCTTGGGAAGCTCTGGTGGGGGACCCTCAAACAACGTGAGCTTACTTTCATGGAATACTGAAAAGATTTGAAACGAGTGGGGAGATTCAACTGGTATGAGGCGTGGCCCACCTTTCTGATGACACAGTATGGCCCAATACTCTTAGGTTCTAGTTTTTTACATGGTTGCTTTATTGGGTTTTAGCATCCAGCATTTTGAGATCTCCTTCCTTGTATGCTGGTCCAACTCGTCTCTTACCATCAGCGTTCTCCTTGTAATCCTTCACGGTTATATCTAAATTCGTGCTCACCCCCTGGTGTACTTTCTTGATTGTTTTTGCAAAGTCCACCACGGTTTCCACCTTAGAGCCACAGCTAAGCTTCATGTTAAAGGTGGGATTGAAGCCATAGTTGGTGAAGAAGGGGGAACAAACAATTGATGCAAGTTGAGAGTTGTTGTAACTAAATTGGGCCATGGGAAGATGGAAAAACCAATATGAATGATATGCGGTGGTGTAAGAATGCAAGAACTGTTAAAGACACTGGTTACTCGTTCAGTCTGCCCATCTGATTGGGGGTGATAGGCAGTTGAATGGCAGGGACGGATTTACAGAGCCTTACACAAACTTTCCCAAAAGTCAGAGGTAAAATGGGTTTCCAATCGCTAATTATTTCTTGAGGGACCGTGTGAAGAGAGAACACATGATTAACAAAAAGCCTAGCTATCTCAGCCACAGTGACTGTGGTTCTGCAAGAGATAAAGTGGGCGAACTTCTTAAAATGGACTACCATCATGATAGCATCATAGCCATCATATACAGGCAATTCCACAATAAAATCAACTGATAAAGAAGTCCATGGCCCTTCAGCCTTTTAAACTGGTGCCAACAGCACTTCTGGAGGCTGGCGATTTGGTTCCATTTGGTTGCAGACTAGGCACTCTTTACAATACCCGCCCATCTGTGTGGCTAACCACTTCCAATTGTAAGTGCGGCGAATTAGCTCTAAAGTCTTCACATTTCCAGGATGGCCAACGGTGATTACATCGTGATAGTCCCAAATGATTTTCAGACGAAGTGGTCCAAAAGGAACCCATAAGCGTCCCTGAAACCACACCATCTCATTCTTTACGTGATGTCTCTGATTATGTCTTCCAGATTCAATGCGCTCTTAGAAAGGACCATAGCATATTCAGTTGACAAAGGCTGGTAAAGGACTACCTTTCTTAACATACCATTTTCCTCCGCATTTTCCAGAGATGTAAGCGCTAGCCCATTGGCCAATGGAGAGGAAAAGTGAGACACAATCTTACCTGGTGGAATCATTAAGTGAAAATTATACACATCTACCTCCTTAGGATCATGAGATAGTGTAGGGTTGCGTCTCAAAGCATCCTCCAAACCATTATCATTGCCCTTAGTAAACTCATAAGAAAACGCAGTTTGGGCAAGGGTCTCATGCCAGTGGGTTTGCCGTGGGTTAAGAAATGAGGTGTGCGGTAGTACAGTAAGGCATGGTGATCTTTACGTATGTGGAAGGCTTTGGATGAGTCATGCAAATGATGACACCGTTAGCGCCTCAACCACTGCTAATAACTCTTTATCATATATGGCGTAGCTTAACTTTGGTAGAGACATATTACTAGAAATGTATCCTAATGGATGCTCCATTCCATCTTCGCCTGCTTGCAATAGGGCTGCCGCTATGGAGAAGTTGGAGGCATCTGAAGCAATAAGGAACTATTTATTGGGGTTGACATGGCGAAGAATGGATGTGGGCAGCAAAGTACATTTTACTGTTTAGAAGGCATCCTGCAAAGTTGGGGACCACTGGTTTACTTATGCCCCACTCGCCTTATATAAAGGTATGGCATCTTCTTAAAGACTCGGTGTAAATGCCTTAGGAAATTTACACGTCCCCAAAAAACTCCTCAATTCCTTAATTGAAGTTGGAGTGGGCCAATCATGAATCGACTTCTCCTTTTCTAGAGTTACCATATGCCCTTGGTCAAACACGACGTTGCCCAGGAAGGTAACCTGGGATTTAAAGAACTCACACTTACTGATTTCAGCGTAAGGTTGGTAGCCCTCAAACACTCCACCACCTGCTGGAGGCGTACTGCATGGGACTCATTGTCAGGGGAAAATACCAAACTATCATACATATAAGCTACCGCGCATACCCCAAGCAGGTCCCCCAAAGCCGCGTCAATATAGCGTTGAAAAATAGCAGGTGCATTTTTAAGCCCAAAGGGCATAACCAAAAATTAAAAATCCCTTTCTGGTACAGAATGCTACTAACCACTCCTAGCACTTCTTAAATCCAGATCTTATTAAATGCATTTAATCAATCTAACTTGGAAAAGACTCTCGCCTTCTACACATAGCGTGCAAACTGTGAGTACAATGGGATGGGGTGTAAGTCTGGTAATGTGATGTTGTTGAGATTCCCATAATCTACGCATGGACATAAGGTACCATCGGCCTTCCCTACAAAGAGAAGTGGTGAGCATACTGGGAGGTACGCTGAAAATTGCGCCTTTGGCTAACTGCTCCTTAACCCACACATCAAATGCTGCTTCCTCCCATACAGTCAAAGGGTAAATTGGGGAAGATATATGTACTAGATCAACTGTAAGCTTGAACGCGCAATCAAACTCTGAATGAGCTGGTAGTACATTGGATGAAGCCACATCAAACGGAGCTTCCAGACCATCCAAACAGAAGGTAAAGGTACCTCCAGTGATGGCTTCAACAGTGGAGCGAGACTAAGAGTGTGGATATTGGGCTAGTCAGGCAGATCACCCTAAGAATTAGCCGCAGACAAGTGGACAATCAATATATGCCCATTCTTCAAAGTTAAGGATAAGGTTTTGACTTTCAAGTTGGTTTTAAATTCAAACTTTCGCTACCACTCTATTCCCAAAATAATGGGGTAAAGAAGGTTTTTAGTTGTCAAAAAATGGTCCTCCAAGTGATACTTGCCAACTTGATAATCCACTAACCCTGGAACCTTCAGCGTGGGAAATCCTTGGGAAGCCCCTCCTCTAACCATACCACCAGGCAATTAACTCAACTCAAGATAGTCGGGTAGGTCTTGGTCTATAAAATTCTCAGAGGCTCCCATATCCACCAAAATCGTTGTGCTGATTTTCCCTAAAGGGGATGAAAGGGTTTCAATCAACAAAAAGTATCCAGAATGGTCTTTGTTCAAAGCAGCTAACGCCCATACTACACCAGAAAATTCTTCATTGGGCATAATAGTGCCCCCAGGATAGGTTTTTGCATCATAGAACGGAGAGTGATATTGGACACTCTTACTAATGAGGCCACATATCCCACCATATCTTCAGGAATTTCATAAAAAACTTTATATTGTAAAAGCGACTCCTTTTCCACCGCCTGTGTTCTAAGAATCATATAAGGAGTCAAGCGCAGGTTTTCTGAGGTGATCTGTTATACTGAAATTGGTTCCAAACTAGAGCCACCAGCGATAATATTTGGCTCATTTTTATTTAATAGATTAGCGTTATAAAACACATTTTGGAACATGACCAACCCCTTATCCGTTTTGGCGGCGGGTTGTGCATCGTTATCCAAGGCCATCACCACCAGGACCTTCATCAATGATCCCACTTGCAACATCCAAACGTGGTGCTGAGAAAAATCATTTTAATTATATTGTTTTTGTTACTCTTGGGGGAAAGTTGGGGAATCACAACACTTGGATTGCAAAGCGTTTAAATTCACCAGGTATAAGCAAGAAGGTTGGGTACTTCTCAGTTGGAGGTAGCAAGCATAACGCCAAGATGCACCAACTATTGGCCAAATGAGAAAACAGTGGTGAACCCCATTGAGACTGTGATAAACGGAAGTTGCACCCAATTTGCTCTCAGTAAAAGCCACACACAGACAATTCTAGTCCACTTAAAATAAAGTGGTTGGTTGATTAATGTAAGGAGAGTGTCTGTAACTCTTTCATTCCCAGAGAGGTGATGCAGGATGCACAGCCACACCACCAGGGAACTGATCGTTATCAAGATGGTAAACAGGGCACCGCTGATGATGCATAACAAAAGGAACCTAGGGCAAGGGTGTACAACACCATATATAGTTATAGAAAACCTAATAAACAGCAAAACTTGGTTGGACCTCAAAGGGGAGTCCATAACCAAGTTGAGATCTGTGCAGGAGTGCTTGGATGCCTCTATCTGGAGGGGACCAGGGCTGCCCAGCGGTGCATCAGATTTGGTAGACTTTTGTAAATTTAAATGAAAACGTCATTGGAGACCTCTTCAAGGAGGTTTGCGCACAGGTTTGTCCAAGGAACCATTTTAAAAAATGTAAAGATAACGGGGGATTTTTAGTAGGAAAGTTGACCAAAAAGGAAGGTTGGTCTCAAGGAAAAATACTTAAATAACAAGGGAAGAATTGCCAATTGGAGAAGTGGCGCTAAGCTCAAGCGAGCTAATAGACACACTACCACTGTCTAGGGTAAAGTAGCTCGATATTGGCCAAAATTGAGTTATGGATTGTAGGTAAGGCCAACCTAATCTAGAAATATCAAAAATCAAATTGTTTCAAAACCCAGTTTGCTGAGCAACTGAATCAAACCACCTTAAATAGTAAATTGGCTGGTGGCTTTAACGCCCTTTCTGTAACGCAGGGCTGAGCTTCAAGCACATCCCCAGGACCAATCTGGGCATATCTCACCTGCACCCAGCGTTGGTCCAGGTTAGGTTTTAGATTAGAAAGGCCTTGGAATTTGACCTTTTTGGCCTCCTGATGACCAGATTATCCTTACAGTTGGTCTCCTCAATCATGGTATTTAGCCATGATAGCCCAGACCTTAACTTATTAGCAACTTTTCTCAATATCCATTAGAAGTTGTTATCCATCATTTTAAACGATGTTCATACTATATTGTTTCTTTTCTATATGCAAGAGTTCATTTTTGTAAGAAAAGATAGGCCTTCATTTGCCTATTGCTTCCTCCTAAAACTGTTTGGCTTCCAATTTTTGTAGCTCAATAAAGCTGTGCCCAAAAAATTGCCAGTCAATATTTGAAGCAGTCTAAGAATTATGGCAAATATATTTTTTATGGTGCCAAGTCACGCTTAGGTCCATCAATTAGAGTATATGTCCTATGGTAAGTATGGCAAAATGGACTTATCGAATCAAGTACTAAGAAGAGGTACATAACTAATGATTTAACTTTATTTAAAACTATAGATTATAGGCTTTTATAAGTTACATATAACAATATAAACCCCATAAATAAAAAAGTTGATAAAATCAATGTAGGGTGGAATCTAGAGGGATGCTCTTAAACAAGCGATGCATCTAAATTCTATAATACCTTTATAGCGTATTTTTAATATGGATTAAAAGTATGTTGCATGTACCAGTCAGATTAGACTTGATTTCAGTTAGTTCGACTGTTGGACAGATTCTTATTTCTTACCCTTTTGTGGGTTCATCTTAATTTACTGCCTCATGTGCCACCTAGTATAGTTTTTAACTGCCATTTTGATAATTCTCTCATTTGATCAAGCATGAATTTATCTAAGGGTAAATTGGGCTCAAATTAGTCCAATGGAATTTTCTTAGTATCAACCTGGGCCTTACTAACTATCAGTTTTTGCATGATCAATTGATGTGACTTAAATAACCCCCTTTTTGGCTTTAGGCATCAATTATCTCATGGGACTCAATTAATCAATAATCTTCCCATCATATATGATATCCTGATATTGGCAACAACCATCTATAGTGCAAGTTGTGGTTGTATGTCATCACTTCACAAGAAGGGAGAATGTTGTCCACTATTCACCTCAAAAAACACTTGAAATTGCCCGCTCCTAAAACTCTACATGCAATAACCCTGGGCAATAAACAGGCTCCAAGACCTTGATTGTCACTAAGTCATATGCAAACCTACACCGGAGGAGAGTAATCTCAATCTTCTGGCAGACTAGGTTGCGTCAGAATGAAAACAAACAAGGCAAAAACAGTACTCAATGGTAGGTTCAAATCACGCCATGTTCAGGTGTTCCAGATCATCGCATTCAGAGCGATATGAAGACAAAATATCTCCCACCACAATTGAGGTGCGGCGGACATTCAATATACCGCCAGCCTCTGTCTCATAGAGGGCTTCACAGGGCTGCGCCATTCAGGCAAAATCCTACCCTGGCTCTAACAGGGTTGAGGCATGGCGGATAAAAACTTCACACTGTCCATGTAATATCTGTGCCTACTGGATATATGAGCTAGTGCTTGTCCAACGGCCTAAGGTCCCCAAAGGGGGATTAGGTACTCTCCTCAATACTGTGGTCTTTCAGTATGTTCCTCATCCTGAATTGATTGTGATGTGAAACTGTCCTCATGGCGTTCTGGAACTGTAGCTCCCCACCATGTCCAGCTATGCTAGGCCTCTGAATATGATAAATTACAATAAATATATAACCGCCAGAAAACGCAAGATTTGATTTTATTCCAGAAATCAAACCAAAATAGGTAAAATCTTTAAGTGAGGAAAGGGGTAATGCATCCTTCTTTAATAAATGGTAGCCCAGCAAGAGCTATGCAAATTAATAATAAATTAGGTTTTATATATTGTTTATTGAATGCCAGCGTCCCAACATCCATATGTTAGTGGATTGAGGGAACCTACATGTATCAAACCGCACCAGAATACATACATTTAGTTAAATTATTTCAAAAAGAATCAACTCAACAATTAAGTCTAGTCAGAAAATTGGGATTGCAACCGTTGTCTTGGAAGATTTCCTAAGTCCTTACCATAAAGAAATTATGTTCAATCACTGTTTGTCACATCCTAGGTGAGATTTCCAGTTCTTTCAAAGCTATGTGCCATCTGCTAAGACCTCATACCCTGTGTCTCTGTCCTGACGTGGGGACCATATAGGAGCCCACATTGCTTAGCTTATTATTTTAAGAAGATTAAAAATCTATGGTGGAAAATAAACCAATCCTTCTAGAAGGCCGGAGAGATTGTACCTGTCTGAAGTGCCCCAAAGGTACTCATGGTTACATCAAATGGCATAAAGTCTAAATCAAGAATCACCTCCACCAACACTGCCCAGTAGTGGGTCTTGGGAGGGTGTAATGTGACAATCAAGGCTACGCCAGATTACCACATTGCCTCAATATCCCCTGTAGGAATATTAAGGCCATACTATAGTTCATACTGGCATAATTAAATGGAAATTAGTGAATTGAGGAATCTGATTGGCAATTTTGACAGATTATGGAGCTATGAATGGTAGAGAATTGTTGATAACTGAGCAGATCAGAATTAGGGAAATTTTTATTAAACTTGAAAGCAAGAAAACTCATCCAATGCCTTAAGAATTTACTCAGTGTTAAATAAGTTCCAGAAGAAGTCAGAGTAGTTCCAGAATCTTTGTAAACTGTTGTACAGTACCTCAACCCTACAATGTTCATGGCAGCAACCAAGCCGCCGCTCCTGTAAAAATTTCTGGCAGAAGTTAGTTTTTTAATTTCATCTTCTAGTCTTTTCCCCACTATAAAATCACACAAAGTATCAAAAATAATACTTTAATCTAATAGTCATCTTTATTTTTTGCAAATACATAAATCTGGCACCATGGACATCATGAAGAACTCCTTGAATCTAAAAAGGCCATCACTTACATGCTGCCGCTCCTTAGGAAAAACATCAACAGTTCTTATCAATATTAGTGCTCTCTTTAGTAGTGCTGCTCCTTCTAAGGTGCCAGAGTAGCTGGCAGATATGCAATTTCACTTATGGTACTCTAACTTGGTTGGGGGCCCAGACCTTAGCTCTATTAGCAAACTTCGCCAGCAACCATTAAAAGTTTTTTCATCTGTCACATCAAACAAAGCTCATACTCTATTCTTTCTTTCCTATGGTAACATTTTGTTTCATTAAAGAAAACAGACCTCCATTTAGGCTGTTACTTCGTCCTGACAACCATCCTCCTGAACCAGTTATGGTCATGGTTGACATCCCCTCTTTTAAAGAAATAGTGTTGCCCATCCATTAACCTTAAATGTCACTGGAATTTCTCATTCCCAGAATCACACTACGCAACAACCCAAGGCAAGAGCTATAATTCATGCAACACTAATTCCATCTGCCAAACCAACTCATCTCATATTATTTATACCAGCAATAAAGACTAACAGGAGACCACTTTGCCTAGATGGTTGTATATTATAAGATTAAGATCCTGGTATGGGAAATAGCCCAGCTCCACCAGAAGTTCATGGAGAACACACATGTCCAAAGTGTCCTAATGGTGCTGTGTCTGCATCAAAGACATAAAGCCTAAACTTAGAATCACTGCTAACACAACCACTGTCAATGCTATAGTCCTAGGAAGGGTGACATTATAATCTTGGGCTTTGACGGCTCGCTTCTGGCCCTAGATTTCAACTGCAAAGATTCGTTGATCCTGGAGTTGATTATTTGAATGATTTTGATAGACTGGGGCAATAATAGTACGAAGACTATGTTTATGGTTGATTGCCCAAAAGCCACCTTGTGAGTATTGTCCAACTCTAGACAGGTGTTTCTTCATCTTGAAGTTGTTCTTGTACTGGTAGGGAACACTTTCCCTATTCCCTTCTCGCAGAGCCAAGCTGAGATTTTAATATTGCCAACCTAAGGATAACTGATCCTTGCACTCTTCTCTTAAGAGTAATGTTTAAAAAACTAATGTTTAAACAACTAAGTTGATATCAATTTGAATCTGGCTTTATTAAGAAATAATTTGGGGTTTTTATATTTGGAATTAGCACACAACTTTTTTAGCTGTCTGCTGAGAATATTTGTGCTCCTATACTGGCTTGACCCTCAGTGTTAGGCACAAATCTCATCAGGTACTGTTGCCTTGGTTTTAGGCAGCGTAATCTTCAGGTGTTCAGCGGACCAAACAATTGGTATTTGGTACATGAAACCAATTTGTTTCAGCCAATGATGATTCTACTCTTCCTCCGGCGTTTGAATGTTTTGGTAGTTTCCAATGACTCCAATCCATTCCGCTATAAACGATTCCCTATAATTTGACTATTGGTGTTATTCCAATATCAAATTATTGCTTGATTTTGTGGGGATGATGCCCAACGAAATTATCATCTGTTGGCAGACTCAAATATCATTGTGGATGATGCCCAACAATAATTCATTGGTCGCAACCTCTAATATCAGTGGGGATGACGCCCAACAATATTCTCATCAATTGGCTACTATTGCCAATCGCATACAATTATAACTTTGTCAAATTTTATATTTGGTCCAAGGGTTGGATTATGTGGTCATCTGCAATTCTGACACATCCCCCTTCTTTAACAGATATCCAACGGAAGATAGACCCCTTGGGAATAGAAGTCGCCTCAGCTGGAGCTCATATTTGGTTTGTCATATTTCTATGTCCTCAGCATAGTGCAGCTCTGTCTGCACTCAATGCCCATATGCTCTGCTTGGTTTAATGACTTTGTATCCTTGGTTGCTACTTATTTCCACATCTTCATAAGTTTGGTTCCTGCGACATCATGATGTGCCAGTCCCATCTTCGCATCAGTTGCAAAAAAATTAACTAGTCCACCTGTAAAAACCCCAGGATTGGTCTCATTGGCACTTTTGCCTCTGTAAAAACCCCAGGATGGGTTCTGCTGGCACTATGCCACCTGTATAAACCCTAGGATTGGTTCCGCTGGCACTTTTCCACCTGTACCAACCTCAGGATGGATCTCAACATCTCGTTGATAGGGACTATTCTGGAAGATCTAGTTTCAGCCCTTCCTGATCCTGCCAATGCTTTGGACTCATGCCCGCTACTATTCCTTCCTCCACGCTCTGTAGGTGGGAATATCACTAGATGCATTACTGTTTGAATTAAATTGTTTTTTTAATATATTCTACATTTTTTCTTTTTTTCTTTTTTCTTTTTTATCTTTTATCTTTTATCTTTTTAATTATTATTATTTATATTATTCTTCCCTTTAAGTCTAATACTTGAAGTATTTTCGCATGGACTCTATTGACTATGTGACCATCCTCAGTATTAATGATCATATAGGCATCATTCACCAACTTAGCAATAATTTCAAACGTTCCCACCCATAGGGCGTCCAACTTATTTTTTCTCCCAAACCCATGGGTATCTCAATAGGCTACCCTATTGCCCACATGGTATTCTTTCAACGTAAGTCAATTCTGGTCATTCATATTCTTTTCATTAATTCTTTTTCTCATTGTCATCTCAAATGCCTGAGATTGTAATTCAATCAGGATATTGGACAATTTGGGATAGATTATGTTTGGCACTCATCCCCAAAAATGGCTCTACTGCTGAATACAATATTGGCGGTAATGCAGCTTTCTACCCATATAACAGTTTAAATAGCGTTTTCTCAGTTTCTGAATGGTAACTGATATTATAAGCGAAAGTGACCAAACTCAGATATGCTCCCCAAGCGGAAGTTTTCCACATGACCAAATTTCATAAAGTTGAGGCTAGAGTTACATTCACTCTTTCCACCATTCCATATGTTTCTGGATGATAGGGGACAGATAAAACACTTAAGATTCCCATTAATTCATTAAGCCTGGTAATCACATGTGAAGTAAAGTTGGTTCCATTGTCACTGAGAATAACTTAAGGGTAACCATGCCAATAGATCACTTGATCAAGTATAAACTTCGCCATACTTATTGCATCTACTTTTCTAGGGCTTTCATTTTGACCCATTGGGTTAAGTGACCTATTGTGACGATTATATACTTCCCTCCTCCGGTGCTGATACTTAAGGGTACCATAATGTCTATGGACACCATGTGTCATGCAAACCCAGGGCATACTAGCCGGTATCCTACATTGTTCTTGTGCGGTTTGTGAAGCTGACATTCCACACAACAGGCTAAGTAATCTTCCACATTATAGTTGAATGATTCCCAGTAATAATACTGGCAAATATGATCCACTGTTTTTCTTAGGCCACCATGGCTGATAACCTTGTGAGCAGCTTGAATGATTTCCGCTCATTCTGATGGTTTAGGAAATAAAACCCATTTTCCTTTGATCGTTTTGTATAATTGATTGTCCTTAAATCTGGTACATTCCATGGTTTTTCATAATGCATTCCAAATCTCTTGGGGTTCATCCCTGATATCTCCTTTGATCATCCGCTGGAATAGTGCATCAGCCTGATGATAGATCAAATGCACAACTGGCAATTGAGACAATCCATCGTTATTCTGATGTACCACTCCAGCCTGGTGGATAAATTTCGAAATTGTAGGCTTTCTGCTTTAAAGCTCATCAGGCCAACCAGCCTTCTGGTTCCTTCAGGTTATGAAGCCAGCGCAGGGACAAGTGGTCAGTTATGACTTTAAAGTGCGTTCCATGTATGTAGACTTGAAATTGTTTACAGACATGGATGACCGCCAGACACTCTAACTCTGTCGCAGTATAGTTTCTTTCCACTGGTGACAGTGTTCTGCTCACATAGGATACTGGATGTTCATCCCCGTTGTCATCTAATTGACTTAGAACAGCTCCAATCGCCATTAATGAGGCATCCACTTGGAATATTAATTCTGACTAAAATTCGGATATTTCAACACTGGGCTGCTCATGAGATATTTTTGGAGCTTATTGAACAGCTTCTGGGCCTCTTCATTCCACACAAATCCCTTTTTTGTATCCTTGAGTAGAGAAATAGTGGTTCAGAGATTCCAGCAAAGTCTTCAATGAATCAGTGATAGTACCTGACTATTCCCAAAAAGACTTGAATATCCTGAACACTTTTCAGGATTGACATATGCTCAATAGCTTCTATTTTCATGGGTTGTAATTATAATCCATTAATGTTTATAACAAACCCTAAGTATTTGAGTTCTTTTTTGAAAAAGTGGCATTTTCTCGGCTTAATTTTTAGATTAGCCACTGCCAACTGCTTGAAAACTTCCTCTAGATGCTCCAAATAATCGGAGAAGGTCCTACTGAAGATGTTGATATCATCTAAGTATACTAGCATGCAGGATATCTTCTGGATACTATGTATTGAGTCCATAGCACGCTGAAAAGTCGCTGGCACATTGCATAATCCTTGGGGAATTCTGGTTGGCTGGTATAGTCCTTGCGCAGTAATTATAGCACATTTTTCCTAATCTTCTTTTGGCAAATCTATTTGCCAATAGCCCAAAATCAGGTCCATAACTGAAAAGTATTTTGCCTCCCCCAGGCGATCAAGTGCATTGTCGATTCATGGCAGTGGATAGGTTATTTTTTAGTGATCTTGTTTAATTGGCAATAGTTGATCACTAATTGATTTGATCTGTCCTTCTTTTTTACCAACAGGATAGGACTCGCCCATGGGCTTATGATGGAATGAGTAACCCATGTTCCACTAACTTACTTATTTCATTGCTGACCTCTGCTTCCACTGCTCTTTACCTACAAACAGGTCTCATTCTTATCAGCGGATATTCTCCTAGTATCAACTTTGTGGAGTACATTTTTTTGCGCATCCTAAGTCATGATTGTTTTGAGCAAATATCTTCTGATTTTTTTCAAATAGTCAGATTATATCCTCCTGCTGATTCTTAGTCAGATTGTCTAGCTTCTCATGATCCACTAATACGTTGACACGTTTGGTAACTCCTGCTGGCAATCTCATTTCAGAAAACGATCCAAATTCATGAAAAGCATATAGTTCCACCATTGGGAGCAAGTGCAGAAATGCAATGGTCTAATTTTTTCTTTTTTCATTGGATTATCTCCCAGATTGAATACTAGTACTCATATCTCTTTGTGACCTGGCATCAAGATCCCTGGTGCAACCCATGGTTTGATCCTTAATTTTTCCCAGGGATTGATGATTTCTCCGTATAGCTGTTCTGGAAGTACCATTAACCCAGTGTTAACTATGATTTGAGCCCCCAGTGGAATAGTGTTTGCTGCATTCATCCTTATAGTTATTCCTCAATTTTCCATAATTTCTTTCAGCATTAGATTCCATTTCCGTCCAGTTAGTTTATAGTGAATGGGTATAATACTATCACTATAAATTAAATTAATAAAATTATTCTTCTTTATCAATGCAAATTCTCCTTTCCGCTGGTAAACTAAAGGCAACGTCTGCCCCAAAATCATCAGGGTGTCTTCTTCAAAATTGCATTTCACTTCATACTTCCTCAAGAAATCTGTCCCGATAAGTATGTCATAATTTGGATTGGCCAGCACTATAGCAGGAGCTGACACCATCAGCGATGCAAACTGAAGTGGTAGCGCACTGTAGACTCCACATGAGATGGTAACGTATGGTCCATCTATTACATACTCTTTTCAGTGCTCCAAATCTGGTGAGATTTTCATAAAATCACTAATTTGGTGAAAATGATGTTGATTGGCGCTCCACTATCAATTATGGATCGGACTCTTATCCTATTGGCTAAAATATTTACATAGGTACACTCTGAGTACTGTAATAAAGTATTTACAAAATGGATAGCGGCCTTATTTGCCAAATCAAGTGTGTGGATTACTTGAGTGGATAAATTGGGGAATGACTCCTTGATTGCACTGATAGGTAAAGAAACGTTAGCCTCATCCAACTTTTCTTGGCTAAGACTTTAGGGCTCTTGGCGGATCTAACTTTCAATGCTAGCTGTTGTACATAGGGCTGAGTGACCTCACTAACAATTTTGGGATTGATCCACTTCACTTTGGCTCGAGTTATAGCATTAACATCCAAGTTAATTCCCTGCTGGAGTGGATCTGGCGAGTCATCATCCACAATAGATCAGAGATATCGATATCCTCTCTCATTATGTCAGGTGGGACAGGTTTATCAGCAGTACTAGATTATCCCTGATCTAGACTGCTGGTCCTTTTCCCAAATCTTAACCAGTTTGTTGAGTTTTAATGAGATTAACCTGATCTTTAGGCTTTCTTTCCAAACACTGGGAAATTACATGGCCCGACTTCCCATATTGGAAACAGTGGTTAATCGATTTGTCCACTCATTTTTGAACTTCATGTTTACTTCCTGACACAACTCAACCCTCAGATTTTTTAGATGGCTCAATGAATTTGACAATTATTTGGGCCTTCGTTTTAATTAATCTAAAAGTGCCATTGGGAGCATCAAACTTGGCTCCAAGCATCTTCAGATGGTCCACCATCTGAGAGGTAGTTGTTTCAGTCACTAGCGCCACCACCATAATCTGATGCAAGTCTCAGTAGGGCCAAAGTGCCGACTGCATGGCTATGCATGCATCAAAGTCGCTTAACACATTTGCTCCTGCCAAGATCTGAGCTTCTTGGTAAAAATGGTCAGCGAAACTAGCCAGAGTCTCATCTTTGAGGAATTGGATACCCATGAACTCTTATTTACAATTCGCCATCTGAGTAGGGCTTCCAGAACTCCAACATAATGGCAGCTTTGGCTTCCGCATATGACCAATTGTCCCCATTGAGGTGAGGAAGCACCAGATTTTGGCAGTCTGTGCTAAGGCAGTTATTATGGTCACTTCTTTTTGTTGGTCTGTATAGCCAAAGATGGCCATCTCAAATAAGCGGAAAAATGCAGGGGCATTATCCCAGTGAAAGGTGGTCAATTTTGGCATATTTTGAAATTTCTCAGTTGCTCCGCTGATAGAAGTTCCTGATACAGCTACTTAAGAAGCCATAGGAGTGACTTTGGGAGTCATTTCAGACACACCACCAAATGGTTTGGGCATTTGTTGGGGCAGAGAGGTCTTATTGATTGGCGTTTCACATACCTTTGCTTTGGCATCATTCGCCTCAAATTGTTCACAATCACATTGGCGTTTCTCCAATTCCTCCATACGCTTGATCATTTTCGCCATCTCCTCATGAAACCACCGGATGCATTCTCAATCCACTTCCCATTCAGTTTTCTGGAATAAAATTCTTTAACAAGTTCGCCCACTTTCCGCTTTAAAGAGGCAACTTTCCCACATAGGCCGTTATTAACTATTCCTAATTGTTTTAGAGTCTCCTCTGCCTTGATCATATGCTCTTCTAATGTATAACATTTGTTTGAGATGCCGAGCTGAGCACATTTTCATTAATGGCCTGTAGTTCCGCCCAGAGCTTCCAAAGCTCATTATAAGACATCATTATTTTAGATTGGCTTTTGACAATTCAACTACCCCCTGTAGTGAGCACCAATGTAAAATCTTGGGCTTTAATGGCACGCTTCTGGCCCTAGATTTCAACTGCAAAGATTCGTGGATCCTGTCAAGTCGCCTGCGACCTCTGACACTTGACAAAATTGGAACGATACGGAGAAGATTAGCATGGCCCCTGCACAAGGATGACACTTAAATCTTGAGATGATTCCCTCTTCGGAGGCTTTTTAAGACCATCTAGTACTAAAAAAAAGATTCGTGGATCCTGGAGTTGATTAACTGAATGATTTTGATAGAATGGGGCAATAATAGTATGAAGACTATGTTTATGGTTGATTGCCCAAAAGCCACCTTGTGAGTATTGTCCAACTCTAGACAGGTGCTTCTTCATCTTGAAGATGTTCTTGTGCTGGTAGGGAACAATTTCCCTATTCCCTTCTCGCAGAGCCAAGATGAGATTTTGATATTGCCAACCTAAGGATAACTGATCCTTGCACTCTTCTCTTAAGAGTAATGTTTAAAACAACCAATGTATAAACATCTTAGTTGATATCAATTTGAAATCCGCTTTTATTAGGGAATAATTTGGGGTTTTTATAATAGTAATCAGCAACAACTTTCAGCTGTCCTCTGAGAATATTTTTGCTCCTATACTGGTTTGACACTCAGTGTTAGACACCAAATCTTGTCAGGTACTGTTGCCTTGGGTTTTTTAGGAAGTGTAATCCTCAGGTGTTTGGCGGACTAAACAATTGGTATTTGCTACATGAAACCAATTGTTTCAGCCAATAATGATTCTACTCTTCCTCCGGCGTTTGAACATTTTGGTAGTTTCTGATGACATAATCCGTTTCACTCTGAATGATTCCCTATAATTTGACTATCAGGTGTTATTCCAATATCAAATTATTGCTTAATTTTCATTGGGGATGATGCCCAACGAAATTATCATCTGTCAATGGCCCCAATTATCATTGATGATGATGCCCAACAATAATTCATCTGTCAGCGACCTCAAATATCATTGAATATGATGCCCGACAATAATTCATTAGCCTGTGACCTCACATATCATCAGGGATGATGCCCAACAATAATCTCATCAATCGGCCACTATTGCTGATCCTATACAATTATAACTTAAGTGTCAATTCCTATATTTAGTTAAAGGGTTGGATTATGTGGTCAACTGCAATTTTGACAGGCGATGTGACAATAAAGGCTACGTCAATTTGCCCCAATGTCTCAATATATCCTTGTAGGTATAAGGGCCATAGTTATAGTCTTAATGGTATATGAAATTGGAAACTTCATATTGATGGATTAAAACGGTGATTTTGGCAGTTCTGGTGCTCCATATGGCAGAAAAATGGTGATAATTGATCAGATAAGAAACAGTGAAAATAACTAAAACTTGAAAGTGAGAAACATTGTTCTACGCCTTTTAAATTTTCTTGGCCTTTCATAAGTTTCCAGAATCGGCTATAGTAATTTCAGATGCCTCAAAAGCTGTAGTACAGCCCCTAAACCTGCTAGGTTTATGGCAACAAACAAACCACTGACAACATAAATATTTTCAGTGGAAGTTAGTAACTTTAACTTTAGTCTTCTAATGTTTTATTTAACTGAGGTAAGCTGACCAGGGGATGGACATTACCAAACTAAAACTAAAAATTATAATAAAAAACAACAATTTAAATGAAACGCCCAAAATGGAAGGATCAATTGAATCATACCTAACAAAATATCCAACCAGGTGGGCAGCGAATACTGCTATCCCTCCATGGTGGATGGGGAGGGGGGATCAGGGGGCTTGTCTTTGGCTGCATCCATCTCATCCCAGAGCAGGGTGCGTGTTAAGGCAGATAGTAAGGGTGTGGGGGCATCAGCGGCATGGGGTTCAATATCCTTGATGACTGGAACTTCCAAATAGTTGCCAGCCATCATTATACCAACGATGTATTTGCCCAAAGCATCTTCAGCTTTGGGGTGGGCGTCTGGGAATTTAACAAACGTGGCGATGTTGGTTCAGGTTATTTCTGCTTTCAGATTCCGTGCTACTGTTACCAAGTTCTGGATGGCTTCAGTGACGTTTTTGTGTAAAGTTTTTATGTTGATCTTACTTTGTGCAGTAAGATTTTTGGGGATGACAAGAGGTGGAATTCCTCCTGTAAGTGCATCCACAGATTTTGTGGCAGCTTTGTGAAGTGGACGGCAATCTGGTGTGGCGGCTGCTTCTACTGCAAGCTGGTGGTCGCTGTAAAATGGTTTGGTGTTAGGTTGTGGGACATTTCTGAGGCGGGAATTTTGCATCCCATTCTGCATTACAGAGCCACTCGAGTTACAGCAGCAGTTCTTCAATGACATTACATGATTCCTTAATTTCATCTAATAATTCCCATGGATTTTGGTTGAATTGGATTGGGGAATCATCATATGGTTGAGGTTTTTTTGATTCATTTGCGGATGCATGGGATCAAACTGGGATCCAATCCAATGTTTGGTTAGATAATTTTTTATGGCATTGGGGCAAGGTGGGTGCTTATTGGTGGCTGTAGGTGCAGCTGCAGCATCAGGCATTGGAGGAGGGGAAGGTTGGATCATACCCCATGTCAGAGTTGGCGCGGGGTGGGCGGCGGATTGGTGGGCTTCAGGCAAACTTTTGGCGTCAGCAGAAGTTTCTGAGTATGGGCATTTGCGTTTCAAGTGGTCTAACTCGAAACAGGATGGACAAATCGTCCATCCGCCCTCAACGCGGGCCCAGAACGGATGATTGGGGGGAAGATGGGATGGTGGCACAAGGGGGAATTGCCAAAGAAATTTTTGTAAATTCAGGGTTGATTGTGGCATATGCCCGAGGCCCAGTGAGGCGTGTGGCCCCATTTGGGACCACAAATTGTAGGATGGGGTTGGCGCCGTAGGCTGCCAAACCTAACATAAGCTCCTGGTGAAGCACTTCAGGGGGAGGTGGGTGGGCAAACCAGCGAACTGGACCACCAAGGTGGTGTCCATTGGGAGCCAGGTATGAGTTGTGGGAAGGGGAATATTATTAAATACTAGTGGCACCGTTGCCACAGTGGCTGCATCAGCTTCACAGGGGAAGCCAAGATCAAAGTACCCCTTATAGGGGCGGAAGTCAATAAAACAGGCTGGTGTCATCACCGCCTGAGCCATTTTGATAATGGCTTGGTCATTGTAGGGGAAAAGTTTCCCATATTCGACCCTAAGGCCAAAATGCATGTTGCTCTGGGGGAGCACCAGGGGGCAGCTGGGCACTGCTTGTGTTCATGTGAGATGGGCATCAAGATCCTTTGGACGAGCGAATCATTCCAAGGGTTTGGAATTACTGGGTGAGCCAGTATGAGCGCGTTTTCCTGTCAGATGGAAAATGGAGGGGGGAGTTTCGCTGTTGCCCCACGCTGGGACAGTCAGTGGTGGATCTGATGACATCAAAGCAAGACTTTGGTGTACAATTAAGTGTTTGTTTTTAATTAACCAAATAAATTGCTCAGAAAGTTATGCTGAGCGGAGAGAGAAGTTAAATTAGTTGTAAGTTTGCTAGTCTTTTAATGTTTCTCCAATAAAATACTCAACTATGGAGAAAATAGTCTAAATTTTAAATTTCTTTATTTTTGGAAAACTTTTAAGCTGGCACCATGGGAGTTAAAAATGAAACTCTGGAGCTAAAAAAGGGCATCTCTTAAATGCTGCCGCTCCTTAAAATTTTAAACTAACTATGCATATTCAGTTTAGAACACTCTTTGATAGTGATGTTCCTTCTAAGATGCCAGAGTAGCTATCAGATCTACAATTTCACTTATGGTGCTCTATCTTGTTTAAGGCTCAGACCTTAGCCCTATTAGCACACTTTGCACTGCAACCATTAGAAGTCATTGTTGTCACACCCATTGACTAATGTGTGCGTTTTTTCTGTAGGGAGAAGATTCTAAGGCAGAGTTACTATTGTTCATATTGGTTGTCAATGTTCAACATAGCTTGAATAGACACGGCAAAAAGCACCAGAAATTCTTAAAGATTTGAGTAAGAAATTTAGTCACCTTGAGAAGGAGATTAAGAGTCCCAAAGAGCATATTTTAAGAATATTGAAACGTATAAGTTTGAGTGAAAAAGCGTCCTTAACCTTGTAATTTTTTGTGTTGAGTTAAAATTATAATTTCGTCAGGTCCCTAGAAGGCTACCTGAGTATTAGTTATGGCAGCTCCCATGGAATCTCCTAAAAGATGTTAGGTATTTAGGGCAATCTCTTGATGGAATGAATTTCGCTAAGGAAAATCTCTGTTAATTTAAGCAGGCAAAAATCTCTAGTAATTAACTAATTAAAGTTTGTAATTATAAATTAAATAATCTTTATTACAAAATTTTTGGGACTTTTATAGATTTAAGTTGAGGCTTGGGATCACATAAAATAAGGTGATTTCTGGAATTATGTGGTAAACTGTGGAGGATTCCGGCATGCATGTTTTTCTCAATTTGATACAGTAGGTTATATAAAATTTCTAACTGGCAAGATCCTTTGGAATTGATTTAGCAAATTCTGGAGTACTAGATCCTTCAGCAGCTTGACTTAGAGTTCATTGATCATGGCAATTTCAGCAGCTTCCACATCAACAGTACTCCCTCCATCAGATTTTAAACTATCTGCTGTTCATACTTCATTTGGGCTATCATGAATCTTGTTATTCCTTAAAATGCCCCCTCAAGATTTTGCCTAGGAGGGACATAATTTCGGAGGAATCTAGCATGGACTCAATTTACAATGGAGCCTGATTGGATGGAGGTAATTGTGTATTCCAGTCCATTACAATAAATCACTTAATATGGTCCATACCATAGCATATCAAGTTTGTAACCTGACCCCCTGGCGTTGAATATAGAGCAATACCAGATCCACTGGTTGTTACTCAAGCAAACTTGGTTTCTGGGCATTTCTTAGATCCACCTCTTAATTACTGATAGTCCCCATGAGCTTGGCATCTAAAGCTTTTAGTCAATAATTTATCCACAAGCCTTTGAATCACAAGCTCAGATGTGTCCAGCGTGGAGGTATCCAGTATGGGTTGAACGCTTGAGGGCAAGATTGGCTCTTGGTCATATAGAGCTTGAAATGGTTATATCTGAATAACCCAATGGTAACTCACGCGGTAAGCCAATAGGGCCACCAGGAGGTATTTGTTCCAATGAGAGGGGTTGGAGTGAGCCATTACACAAAGGATGGCGACAAGAGTATCATTTGCGTATTCCACTACTCTGTTGGTAGCTGGATGATTGGGAGCAGTAAAGGAGGGATAAGTGATCATTATTGAATCAAGATCAAAGATTACTTGATATATGAAGTTGGTGTGATTATCAGATATCAGTACCTTCATGCTATCATGGCTGGTGGAGACATGTTTAGTAAAAATGAAGCGGTCACCTAGAAGTAGGTGAGGTAACAGAAATGGATTCACCCATTTTTTTAAGTTGTTGATTGCCAGTATGCTATACTGATGTTTATACATTGCCATAGGCAGTGGACCAACGTTGTCAATGTTGAGGATAGCAAATTGGGGCGATAGGACCCATGACCTGTTGTTGATATGTTGGATTTGGGGCTTTTAGCTAGCACAAACAAGACAAGAATAAATTAAGTCTTAAAATGATTCAATCGCTCTGACTCCTTAGCATTGCTCCCATAGCCACTTATGGGTTTTCCTTATGGTACCATGACCTAAAGTCAATGACCATTAGTGTGGTCTCTGTTCTGGCGACAGGTGGGTATAAGGCAACCGTGAGGTTTCAACCTGTTTATATAATAATACATCTTCAATCTGATTCAGCTTGGTCATCTTCTGCATTTGTTGCTTAGCTTCAGGAGTCTCTTGACTACATGCTCATGTTTCCCAATTAGTTCATGAATACTTTCTTCCTTAAAGGCATAGAGCATCAATATAGTTAGTCATGACAATCAGTCAGCATTTTAGTTTCATCCTGGCGCGATGAGCAATGGAAAAGTCATAACATTGTAATTTGAGTGCCCAACGCAACAGCCATCCATCTAGATCCTTAAGCTTTTGTAGCCACCATAGTGAGGCATAGTCTGTGACCACGATATAGTGATCCCTTACAGTAAAGGACGAAAATGCTTAATGGCAAGCAAGATGGCTAAGCATTCATGCTCAGTAATGCTGTAATTCCTCTCCCCCTGATTAGCATTTTACTGATATATGCGATAGGATAGTCAACTTGATTTTATCAATCTGGTCTAGAATGATCCCAACAGCGCATCACTAGTGTCATTAAAAGAGAATAAACGGTTTATTAAATCTGGGATGAACCAATACAGGAGCGGTTGCAAGAGCTTCCCTTAAGACATTAAAAGCTTGTTAAGTTTCTTCTTATTAGAATGAAACCTCCATGTGGAGAAAATAAAATAATGGTTTGGCGAGCTCAGCAAAGTGGGGGATGATTTGTCAGTAATAGCTGACCATCCCAAGGAAAACCTGAATATCACATGAGCTAGATAGTTGAGTCATCTTGACAATTGCGACTACTTTTTCTTTTAGTGATTAAATCCCTTCTTGAGTAACTTTATGTCTAAGGAATTCCATGTCATCCTATAAGAATTGGATTTTAGCTGGTTTTAGCTTTATCAACACGGAGTAGATATTCAAAAAATCTCTAAAAATGAGAGAGGTGTTTGCCAAAAGTGCAGGAGAACACAGTCACATCATCAAGGTAAACTAGCACACATAACATCTTAAAGTCCCCTAGCAGGCCATCCGTCACCGTTTAGATATATCCAGGGCGTTGCATAGTCCTTGGGAAATTCAAGTAAGTTTAACAACCACTCAATTGATATGAGGGCACACTTCTTTCGATTCTATGGCACAAGCTTGGTCTGCCAGTAGCCAATAGTGTGATCCATTGCACAGAAGAATTGAGATCCAGCTAGAAGTAGAAGGGATTCACCAAATCATGGTAGAAAATAATGTTTTTTTATGTAAGAAGATTCAACTGGAAGTAATAAATTACCACAAGATGTCCACCATCCTTCTTTCATTTAAGCTACAAAGGAAAGGCCCATGGACTTTGATAGGGATTAAGTAATCCGGCGTCCAGGAGTTGCTTTAGTTCCTTTGTCACCTGGGCTTCTTTGACCTTAAATTTTGACAAGTTTGAGCACAAATGGAGTAGAGTCGCCCTAAGAACTTTATGCTGAATAGCTTTCACCACATTAAAGTCACCAGTACATTTCAAGTGTATTTCAGTGCACTCTTCAATAAAAGCATCCACTTGCCGCTGAATCTCAAAGGTGAGGGTTCCACTAACTTTACTTCAACATGGGCAATGGTAGTTTCCTCATCAATTCCTAAGACATGTAGATTTCTGCATCCACAAACTGATTCAACTTGATCAGCGAGTAGACTCTAAATGCAAGCTACAATCTTATTTCAGGTTATTTGCATATATCAATTAGTGAAGTTGGAGATCAATATGGCTAAATCCTCTGATAGGCAGGATCCAGCGCCCCAGGCAGGTAAGAGACTCACAAATGGTTGAAATGGGTCTCCGCAAAACTCTAACAATTGGTCCAGAATAATCATAACTTGGATACCCATGTCCACCAGTAACTGAGATTTTGGGGGTTTATCCACCTGAATATTGAATTATACGTCCATCCCTACCTAGGCCCCAGTGCTGGAAGGAGGCTGTCTGGTTTTTCCCTGGGTTAGGTGAAAGCCTTGTCCAGGGGAAGAATTGATACCCCCATTCAAGGGGCGTATATCCCTAACAGCTCAATAGATTTGAGAATAAAATTCAAATCTATAGTATTAAGAAATATACCAAATTTGGGGTTTTGTATAGATTACTCCAAATTTGAGGAAATGTTACGTCCCTATCCCTTGAAACATGTAACCTGGGATATCACTTGACCTGGTCTTGAAGATGGCAAGATCTGAGTAAGGATGAGAACAGTGGGCAATCCAGAAGGCCAGGAGAAACCTTACTTGGATGGGGCCACAACATCCTTGAGGCACATGTCCCCAAATACCCTATAAAAATCCCTGAATAATAGTCTAATAGAACACTTACAATAATAAGATTAATTTTATCTTATTTAAATCAAGTTTAATTTAAATCAAATGTGTGGAGTCTCTTTCATTGTTGCATTTGGAGCCACCCCTGTCCTCTCAGCTGATGCTTACCCCTTGCATTCAGCATACTTGTTAAGCTCCCCAGCATTAGCACCAGCGAGTGCATCTGGGGGAAACCTGACAACTGGTGCTCAGTGCAGGGGTGCTTCCAAGGCGCGCCTTGAGGAGTTTATTTTCAACCTTATAAAATAACTAAACCACAGTGAGCACGCTGGATGCAGATCTCACTTACCTCCAATGTAATGGCCAGGACCCAATAATGGTTGAGTCCAAATTACCAAGGAAATCCTCCAATTGTGCCCCCAAAGACTTCGTGCATTTCTGAGCTCCCAGTCAACTGAAACCCTTTCTGGGCCTGCTAAATACGCCTGAAGAATTTAAAGAATATGATTTGAGCCAAAATGCCAGCATCACAAAGAAAAAAGATTAATGAAGGCAATAATTCATTACAGGAGCTAAGTATCGCAGTTCAAGAGTATGTGGGATGCTCAGAGAGAAGAAGCCTTTAAGGACATCACCCAGCGGGGTGACTATTGGATGCTAGGACCTGTCTACTGTGTTGGGAGAAAAATGTTTAAGCTTCTCTCAGCTTTGGGCAAAATCAAAAAGAAAAAGGCCAAGCTACAAAATATCCTCTGGTTAAAAAAAAGAAAATCAAAACAATCCAAGTGCTCAAATTTCAATAAAAATTATTATTTTTAGTACTAACCCTAATATTTATTTAGTTAATAAAAATCCTCCATTCAATGTCGATTACCACTCTTCTTCTGAGCAGAAAGTGGAAATAAAGTGCATAGCTAATTTGAGCCAAAAATGTTAAATGACAAATCAAATGGAGCTAGTGAGCATTTACAACACCAAATTGACAAAATTGGGACAAGTCAAGAACCAATTTCCAATCTCAATGAAGGCAACAAGCTGCAGGAATTTTTGGGAAGCCCCAAAAAGCAATTGGTGTTATGATGCAATTCAAACGCCAGGCAAAATACCTAGGACTTACCTTTGCACCATTTGGGATAAGCCTGATGACTCCTTTCTGGCAACACTACCACTTTCCAACTTCAACAGCTCCCCATTAGAGATTGGGCCACCTATTACTAAAATAAAAATATGGATCACCCAGTTCAGCTCTCAGATGGGGATAGCGCCAATCCCTACAAAAATGCAAGTCCTGAAAAAGTGAAGCACAATGACTCCTTTCCAGCAATGCTACCACTTTCTGATGCTTGATGGCGCCCCTCCCGAGATTGGGCCAAATATTACTAAAATAAATAATCTAGATTACCCAGTCCGACTCTCTGATTGAGATATCCCCAATCTTAACAAAGATGAGAGTCCCAAAAAGCAAAGCTTGAGAAACTTGCTGATGTCACCTCCGCTACTGATGCCAACCTTTCAGACCACTTAAGTTTTCTTCTCACTCTGTTGCATGGTTCACTTTCAGTCATGATTGAGATTTGCTTGACCCAATCCTGAGATGATGGCTCAGCGTCGCTCAAAGAGGCCCCCTATCAAAACCTCTAGGGGGGCCACACCCTACCTTTGCCTATCATCTTCCAAGCTCATGGGGTCACTTGCCCACACTACCCACTGTCAATGACCTTTTCTATAAGACTTACCTAGATCTGCTGGCGGATAAGGTGATTTCAAGATGCCAGGTTCAAATGGCAACTGAAATGAACTGGAAGATTAAAGAGGCTGAAGCCATCATGGCCAAGATGGCGCAGGAGACATGCAAATGGATAGCACAGATGGAGGCAGAGTTGAAGGCCTCCCAGCTAGAAGTTATTTAAAAACAAAAGCTGCTGGTCGCCTGAAGTCAGAAATCTGGGACATGACCAACTGGATCAAAGCGCTCACAATTGAAAACTCGCAGCTTAGGCTGGAGTTATTGGACCTCAAGACAAATTACCTTGAAACTAAACAGCAGCTCGAAGCCAGCCACCTTGAAATATTAGAATGTTCAGACAGCAATGGATTGCGGATTGAGGAACATGAAACCATCTTTCCCAAAGAACAATCTGAACTAACTTTGAGGGCCTTAGCCGATGTTTTTGTCCAGCTTCAAACCCTAACCACACCAGGCAATATCACCAACCTGGTCTGAATTTTGCCTGAGGCTCTGTATGCCCCCAAACTCGAGTCCTCTGACCCTCAGGCCACAACTTGCTCCCCTAGGCCAAGGCTTGGAGGGGGCTATGTCAGTTTTTCCCTGGGTTAGGTGAAAGCCTTGTCCAGGGTAAGGATCAATAACCCATTCAAGTGGTGTATATCCCAAACAACTCAATAGATTTGAAAATGTGAGCCAAATCTATAGTAATAACAAATATACCAAATTTGGGGCTTTTTATAAATTACTCCAAATTCAAGGAAATTTTACGTCCCCAATCCTTGAGACGTGACCTGGGATATACTTGACCTGGTCATGAGGGTGGCGAGATCCAAGTAAGAATCAGAACAGTGGGCAATCCAGAAGGCCAGGAGAAATCCTACTTGGATGGGGCCACAACATCCTTGAGGCACATGTCCCCAAATACCCTATAAAAACCTGAATATTAGTCTAAAAACACTTTCAATAATAGGATTTATTTACTCTTATTTATATTAAGTTTATTTTATCCAAATGTGAGGAGGCTCTTCCATTGTCACATCCAGAGCCACCCCTGTCCTCTTGGCTGATGCTAGCCCATTTCAGTCAGCCTACTTGTTGGGTTCCCCAGCCTTAGTACCAGCAAGCGCATCAGAGGGAAACCTGACTGAGCCAGTTCATTTTTTGGCCTGAATACTCAGTGCTTTAATTGCTTAATGGATTTTAAATCAATAGACAATTCCTAGGTTTTTTTCATTCTCTTTGGGGAAATTTTGACTACTAGGGGGATTCAATATCCTAAGCTTGGTAAAACAGATCTCTATGACTGATATTGGTGTCAAATTACTTTTCTTTCTCATTGCAAACACTTTTGCAACCTATTCAATTCAAGACTAAATCTAGTTTGATAATCTCACAGAGGAGATTAGTCTGCGCCCATGTCAGGGAGCAGTTGGGCAAGCAAGTTAAGAGGAGCAAGCGGAAGGCCCGCAGCCTCCAACGTTCAAAAATGCCCCAAAGAATCTGGCAAAATAGACAAAAATCTCAAAAAACTGGCGGTCACAATTTCCCCAGAGATACTCGCGTGGCAAGCACGATGCAACCAGTACATCAACACGCCAAACCCAGCCACTTTCATCGGTGGAATTTGGAGTCCGTGTGTATCTGGACATCCAAAAAATGGCCTTATGGGAAAAATTTTGTGAAGATGTACACAAAATTTTCCTGACTGCGGTGTACGTTGCACCTCACTCCATGTTGCGCGGTTGGTTGGACCTAGGTTTCAGAAGCAAAATAGCAGCAGATGAGGCTGCAGCAGTGCGCATAGTGGTTGACCTCCCCGAAGGGCAACAGGTCATCGAAACCAAATGCACCTGATGGACAAAATAAAACCAAATTTTCCTCACATTTGACTTTTTGCCTACTACGGTAAAATGTGACATTTTGGAGCAACACCTGAAAGATGGTCTCGCCGTATATGGCGAAATACAATCTTTTGAAATGCAACGCTTCACACTGATGCCACACCTGTGCACCGGCAAAGCCATTGCAGTCCTGACCCCAACTGAGGAGACCGTGAAGGACCTAACCCAGATCCCGCACTCCACTTTTATTGATATCACAGGGCATACCACCCACCCATTCCGGGTAACTGTGGACAGCGCGCCCCCCATTTGCACCCACTGTGACGTGTTTGGCCATAAGGTGCACGCATGCCCCATCAAGGAGGGCGACACATTCCAAGAGCACCCCTCAGCAGCCATGGCCAGCAGAGAGGCGCACTACGAACCAACTGCAAGCACCAAGGAGGCTTTCCCATGGGGAGCACAAGGCTGCTACCTATGGGTAAAGCCCATCTCCCTGCAGGAGCGGAAGAAGGCCAAGCAGGCCCATAGGGCTGCGGCCAAGGAAGCAGCCAAGGCCACCACTGCCATCCCACACTCACAACGCCAGGAGGACATGGAGACCTTCGCGGTGGAAGCAACTTGGGAATCCATCATCCAATCATATTAGGAAGCCCATGCCAAATGGGCCACTCAATCCGAGGATCTGATGGGAGATTCAATCTCACCCAATCGCTGCACCCAAGCTCCGGTCAAAACTGACTTGGGACCTATTTAACTGAAAAAAAAATTTTTGACCTGCTCAACAGTGCACCAAACTCATCCGCACTGCAAAAAATTCATCCGATGTCGGGAAAACAAAAAGTGAAGGCCAAAGCCAACGCGACTCTTTCTGCAAAAATTAACAAAAACCCCAATAGCGTTGCTGCTAACACCTGCGCTGCTGTGAAAGCCTGTGGGGACCTTGAAGAGGCTGGTGGGCCCTGGGGCCCACCCCCTTGCACCTAAGGTGCGATGGGGAAACCTTCACTCTAGGGACATTGAATATCGCCGGACTCAAGGCCTCCCTGTCCTGGGCTAGGAAACTGAGTTTTTTACAACACAATTTACCCGTGGATATCCTGGCCATCCAGGAGTCCCACTGTCCATGAGGTTCCGAGGAAGCTTGGAAAACAATGCTCCTCCCATCCTTATCCTTTTGGTCGAAGCACTGTGGGGTGCTAATTTGGAAAAATAATTTTTTCAAATTCACATCCTCAGAAACATTCCTAAATGGCCAAGTTCTCATCGTCACCTTCTCGTGGGCTGACGTTGCGCACACAATCATCAACATCTATGCCCCAAACGGTGCATGCAAGCATCAGGAATTTTTCTCTTTGGTCAAATCCCTCCCACTACCCCCTGATTCTTTCCTAGTTGGCAACATGAACTGTTGGCTAACCTCACCAACGGACTGGTGGCCTCCCTCACCCCACGCCCCACAGGGTCACGTAGAACTACGCATTCTAAAAGCCACCCTTAAGTTAATGGATGCGCTGCCGTGACATGCCCCACTGCTTGAAAACATGATGCATCCCCATGTCCACAACGGCCAATTAAGGTCCATGACCCACATTGACCTTATTCTAACGCTGGCAAAATTCCAACCCCACATCTCCCACTTAAAAACAACAAAAATGGAATTCTATGACCACCGACTGGTCTCAATAACCTACCACTTACCTGTCACAGTTGCAAAGGCCCCACATTGGTGCAAAATCTGCCCCCCGAACTCGCATTGCCAGGATTTTCCACGTGGGTGGAAGAGGCAACTTTGGCAAAATTGTTTGTTGCACCATTTTGCGTGGACCCCATTTCCACATGGGCAACTTTCAAAGAGGACACTATCCGCCACTATCGCCATCTCTCCTCCAGACGCTCATGAGCCACATTGGTGGTTATCTCGCGCGCTCTGGCAGAATTGGCCCACTTGGAATCCAACATTCCAGCCACAGGATACAGCCCTGCATGGGGCCAGAAGTGGGTGGAGGCAGCCGCCCACCTCAACGCACTCAAAAGGCAACACAAATATCAGGTTTGTGTCCAATACAGGGCCACATGCATCACTAAAGGTGATAAGTGCACTGCATACTTCTTTAAAAAAATTTTCACACCATGCCAGAGCGTGGCCTGCACACAGGTGCAAAGATCGGATAATTCCATTGTGGACACACTGGCTGAAGTGGCAATCGAAATGCAAAAATATTACTCTGAGTTATACCGAGCCAAATCAATTCAGCTGGCCAAAATGGCAGAATTTCTCGACTGAGCTCATATCTGCACCATTTTCCAATACCCGGAAATAATGAATTTAATTACTATGAACAAATTATGGACAGCCATTTGCGGTGCGCCAAACTGAAAATGCCCAGGCTCAGATGGCATTCCATATGAGTTCTACAAAAAATATTTCAGATATATATCCCCATTGCTGCTAGCCTCACTTAACCAAAGCCTGTTGGAAATGCGCCTCCTACCAGGAGGACATGAGGCCTTTACTGTCACACTCTTCAAGAAGGGGGATAAGCTTGACTTGGCCAACTGGAACCCATTTCTCTAACAAACACAGACACCAAAATTTTAACAAAAATCATGGCTAACTGTTTAGGGACTGTAGCATCTGCCACCATCTCCTCAGAACAATTTGGCTTCGTCCCCAGAAGGTCGATTTGGGATAATGTGCACTCTGTGGCTAATGCATGTCAGTCCACAGCCTCTGGGGCACTGGTATTCTTGGACCAACAAAAGGCCTACAATAGAGTAAACTGGGAATACCTAAGGGCCGCCTCCATCAATTCCGCCTACCCCCCGCTTCATAAACTGGGTAATGCTGCTCACAGAATCTGCGACAATGGCAGTGCGTGGCCCAGGCTTCCTAACGGAAGTAGTCCGCCCTCAAAGGGGCTTGCGACAAGGGGACCCCCTCATCCCACTCTTATACAACTTCAGCCTTGACCCACTACTGCGAAATGTGAATGCCCAAATCACTGGGGTCCATGTGCCAGGCCAAACCCCAGTCAAGATGATGGCATTTGCAGATGATTGCGTGGTGGGGGTGTCTAATAACAAAGATGCACGCGCGCTTGAAGCCCTCATCCATGAATAAGCCTGGGTAAGCAACGCGGCACTGAACGCCTCCAAAACCGAAATCATCCTCCTTGGTCAGTTTCAGAACTGCTGGGCCTCAGCAATTAGTTCCCAAACCGGCCCATCTGCTCGCCCACGTCCACGCCTTACTAACTCAACACACACTGCTCCACTGGTGCTCCCCTTCGTGCCACGTCCTACCATAGGACTGGTGCGCCATCTGGGCGTGTGGATGGAGGCAGGCGGATATGCGTCAGCAGTAATGGAGTGCCGTATACTGGACAACGTGACGAAGCAAATCGCCTCTCTCAGAGCCCACCCTACTACCCTCACTGGCAGGGTTGTTCTTGCCAACTCTATGCTCCTATCCAAAGTCTGGTTCGGAGCCCACGCCATCCCCTTCTCCCCAAGCTTCTTCAAGTCCCTGTATGCTTTGCTGCAAGGATGACTTTGGTCAGGCCGCCCTCCACCAATATGGCTAGAGGTCATGTTTGGCCCTCATCATCATGGTGGCATGGGCCTGCTTGACTTCAAAGCCCATGCTGCCAAGATCCTGGGCACCTGGATCGCGGCCATCACCGCTCCTACACTCCCATCCCAACACTGGTCCCGCGCGGCCCGCTCCAACTTCTCCCAAGCCTTGGGCCTCAATAATCCATCAAACCCCCACTCCCTGATGAAATACCTCGCATCACACACATTGGCCACAGGTCCTCACGGGACTAAAACCCACTACAAACGAATCCTACTCTCCATGCGAAGTGCAGAGTGGAGAATTCGTATTGACGGACATACAACCTGAAGAGGCCGCCCCTCTCCTCAGTTCACACAAGAGGTACAGGGGCTACCCATCCATGATGGCGTGATCCCCATTTGACCCCATGTCCTATCCAGGGTGGACTACCTGGACATGATGGACATCCCTTATTCCACTGAGACCCAAAAGACTATCTGGAAATACGCACACCATCCTCTGTTGCAGCCTCAAGTCCGCTCCCATGTGTGGCGCCGCCTGAGGTGGGTGTATCATACAGCTGAGCGCTTTAACGCTTTACACTCATCCTGTGTCGTGTGTGGCCAGTATGGAACGCTGTTCCACCGCCTGGAGAAGTGTCCCACCTCTAAAGTGATATGGCGCGAAGTTCAACGTCTGCTGGGCCAGGATCAAACGCATCCCTTCAGTCTGTCAAGAGATATGTTTGATTTATCAATGGCCTCCCCCCTTCCACCCTCCCTCCATGCTCTGGTGGTTGCAATCGCCATGTGGACTATCCACACGATTGTCTTGGATGCCATCGCTGGCTCCATCGCCACCCTCAAGAAGCTGTCCACAGATTCTGGTCTCATTTGGTGGACCACTTTCAAGCATGGATGTTTGGATACCTCCCACCGCGTCGCCGACAGCTGGTCTCCTCCTGGTTCCCAGTCTGGTTCATCAAATCAGACCCCTTCCTCCACACGTGCTCAATAGTGGCTACGGCCCCTTCACACGTTCCCTCCCCCTCCCCATAAGTGGCGTTCCCGCTGGCAACAAGAGATAGCATCGCTTCTCTGGGGTGCCTCCCCTGGTACTAAGTTTGTCTTCCCTGAGTCATATTCAGAAGTGTCCGTCCCATGGTCGGCCTTCCCCGCAATAAATTTAAATGTAAATTTAGATATTGGTGTCAAATTTAATTAATAAATGGGTGCTTATGAGAAGGTCTTGGCCATCATTCTAGCAAAACCGCTGGGGCTAGCACTACTAGTGATGAAAATTGAAGTGAAAGTGGGGAAGATGTTCCCTGGAGATCATGTCTGATGAGGCCCCATGGTCCCATAATCCACAGTGTGATTTTGATTTGTTGCAACCTTTATCCGTCTTACCAGTTGAAAATAAATGATGTCAATCAGCAATCTGGTGTCAATTATGACAAAAAAATTATCTTATTAATGAATACTGAATCCCAGGTTCTCAATGCCAAAATGGAGGAGTAAGTAAATGTAATTTTTCTGGCAGAAGTGGTTAGGAGAAAACAGAATAAGATGGATTTACATTTTTTGGAATATATTAGTCCAGGCTGTACACTATGTCAGGGGTAGACACAATGGGACATTTAGAGCAGGAAACAACAGTAGGCATGGGATGAGGAGCAGGGTCATGAGCAGAGGGTGCCTCAGGCCCTAAGCTGGCTCCACTTTTCCTTCATTATCAGCCTTTTTCTTCCAGCAAGTATACACTAGATGCCCATAGAACCCACAATGATAGCAGGGGTCATTTCAAGGTTTGGATCTTTTATTTTTCCCTACTGCATGAAAGTGAGGATATTATTTCTTGTTAGGGAGTTGGTACACCTCCGGCTCATGTAACTCTATGATAGATATTCAATATTAAGAATGGATCTGTAAATCTTTTTGCATTTTGGAAGTATTATTAAGGGGCTTACTGTGCTGAAAAGCAGAGAGGATGGCGGCGATGGCATCTTACAGGCTAACTCAGTTACTGTGGGTAAGGGCTTGAGCTTCCTGATAAAACGCTCAGCAAACTCAATATTTGTTTTGCTGCATATGGGGCGGATCCACATGAACGCCTGTTTATGATTAAAGATGGATAGATTACTTCAAAATTCTCTGATAAGGGAGTCCTTTATCTCCGCTCAGGTGTCGCACTCCTTAAAGTATGGCATCATAATCTGTTATCCCTTGCTATCAAGACAGGTTTGCATTTGTTGGCACTTCTAGAAAGCTGTAGCATGTTATATTGCATTTTCATACGCATAGAGATAGGACAGGATGATCTTCGTGCCAGGCATGTACTTTATTAAAAAGTGGGCTTAAATTAAATAACAGGTTTGGGCTGACATGGATAGCTGGTTGAGGAGAACGGGAATTCTCAGTTGACTCCATGGTTTCTAGGTCAGTTTGGGGGGATGGCCTTATTGACTTGACAACGGAAGTCATCAATGTTGTCCTGAAGGGTGGTGTAGCAAGTGTTAACATGGTCAAGTGAGGCTTTGGTATCTAGGAGTCAGTGGATATTCTCAATATTGGCTGACTGGCTCACCATCTTGGCGGACAACAAAACAACTTGGCTGTATAATAAGATGAGCGTTAGGTTCTCAATGAGAAAATCCCCTTTAATACTATCCAAACTCCTTGAGCCACTTTTAGCAGCTGTTATTCAAGGGCGCTAATTCAAGCTTCATAGTTTTACTAAAAGATGGTCCACAAGTTAATCTCATATTCTCCTCCATCTTAGTAGGGCTGCGGTTTCTGGGCTTATTTTGCATGAAGTTATGTCTTCACCAGGTAGCCTCAGAAGGGAACTGGAAGAAAGCACCAGTGTTGCATTTTTATTATAATTTGAAGTCAGGTCTCTAAAAGCAGCACAAGTATTAGTCTTGGCAGCTCCTGCGGAATCTTCTAGTAGATGTTAGGTCTCTAGGGCAATCTCTTTATGGAATGACCATCATCAAGGCAAATCTCTGTTACTTTAAACAGGTAAAATCTCTTGTAGTTAACTAGGATAATTCATATTTACAAATGAGAATAATTTTACTTAAAAATTTAGGAACATTTATAGATTTTAGTCATGGCTCCAGATCATGTAGGGTATGGCGATTTCTTTGACAATGCAGTGCAATGTGGTGATTCTGACATGCCCGAATTTTCCCAATTAATTTGCAGGTTTAGATTATTCCCAACTGGCAAGATCTTTAGTAATTAATTAGAAGATTTGGGAGGGATTCAAGCCTTCATCAACTCATCTTGGAATTCATCGCTTGTGGTGATTTCAACAGCTTCCATGTTAATAGATTCCCTTGAGTGGATTGTAAATTATCTGCTATTTTTTACTTCGTTTAGACTAACATGAATCCTATCATTCCCAACACCTTGATTTTTGCAAGATGCTAGAGTGACAGCAAGAAAAAATTTATCAAGATAATATTTTACTATACAAATGGCTATAACTAAGGATCCAAGAAATCATTGGTTAGGTTAAATATCTGAGGACCTCTGAGTCAAAGACATCACACAATTCATTTTCCTTGATTAGAGTATTTAACCAGATTCTCTGAAGTGTATTTAGTCTTTATCATAGATTTTTAATTAAGTTACTATAGCCTTTGTAGAGTCTGTGACTTTTAGAGTATCTAATCACCATCTTGATCCTTTAGCCCAATTGGATCTCAACTCCTGACAACCGCACCATTTATGAATCTTCAAAAATTATCTACACTCTTTAGAGCAACACCTCTTTTATGGAAGTCACTAAATTAAACAAACCCAATGGTTATTTGACCACCAACTCTGCAAGAATCTTCAACTTTACTCCCAACACCCATCCTGTTTCTCTCAGATTGTTACTAGCAAAGCTTCTACACTTATACCTCGATGGGGAGCATATGGGTCTGCCGTTGCAGCTCCATGAGAAGTTAATCACTCAGTTTAACATCCTCTACCATCTGAGGATGATATGACAGTGTCCCCACTTACCAGGCCAAGGTAGTTTGGTTAGCCCAATACTTGGTCTTCTTTGGGCTTCTTGTCAATCTGCTCATGAATAGCTCCACTGACCTCCCAGATGTGTTATCAAAACTAATATTATTCTAGCTCTCTTCAAGATGAGATTAAAGATCATGAAGTGGTGGAGTGCTTGCTAGAGCAGCGTTATGTGCTTCTATATGCTGCATGCTGACGAACCAAGATTCATATGTCACTTAATAACAAGAGCATCCATTTTCTTTTATAAATAATTTAGCTTATTATCTACATTTTAAGTCACCCAAAATGATAGCTCCCCTTATGGCATGATAGCTCACACTGTTCCTCACTTAAGGTATAATTTCACAATTAGTATCATTTTCCCAATATGCTGCGGATGGAGATGTCCCATTGAATTACAAAAATCATTTTATTAACCCTCACTGCTTTAAAATTACACCAATAATGAATAATGCCACCTTGTGAAGCCTGACTCCCCCAAACCAGCCAGTATTATGATGCAGTTTAATGATTAGATTATCACATGTGTGAAAAGGCAACCCCAAAAATCCAAGTACATGGGTACTTCATCTCGCAAGAGCTTTAATTTGATGTTTGGCTCCATCATGTGCCTACTGGGTTGCCTCATAATGTAACTCCTCAGCTTTTCCACCAATAAACCACTGCCTGTCACCAACACCCTCATTGACTAGTTTATGGAGAGATGAATTGATAAATGATACAAATATGATGCTATGGGACCTTGATGCATCCCTTTTAACCCCTTTAACCCAGCACAACAATTTAATACGTTTTATCAACCTCAGAAGTTTAGTTAAATGTAGGAAAAGATTGCAATATGGTGTCACTCAAGCTTTTGAGATTGAACTCTGCTATATCCTCAGACTTTGCTACCCAGCTGTTTGGTAAGCTAAGTTCTGATGATTTGCTGCTAGATATTTTGTTAAGTCATCTGCCATTAAATTCACCCACTATTGTCCACATCTCTGATTATCATTTTTCCCACTAAAATGATTCATTTGGTACTAATTTGGCTTATGCCACCTGTTGGGATTTTTGCCCATATTCCCAGACTTCTAGATTATCAGGAATCGCTAAAGAATAATTTTCTAAGGCGAGGTGAATTGGAAATCAGATGACCCTGATTTCAGACTAGCTATGTTGGGAAATTTTAGGATAATCGCCTAGCTGTATCCATCCAGGGATCAATCCAGAAAATTGCTTAAGATCTCGTTGGGAGGAGTAGCTGACGAAATAGGGGCATCTGATAGTGATTACTATCAGGTGTACTGGTTGGGATTGGTCAGGTTTCATTACTGACTTATTGGGAATGTAAGTAATAAGTTGAAAGGCGAGTGATGCAACATGCAACTAGCAAATCAATCAGTTGTTTCATGACCTGCCTTAATTGGTAACAAGTCCCATTACCTAAGCATGTTGCTAGCCAAATATGGTTGGTTCACTTGGATTGAGAGAAAAATGTTAGGGACATGTTTTCTGACTCTTTCTGTTTAGGTCTTGAGGATGTTTAATGACGGAACCCTAGCCAGGATGGGGAAGACCATTGCTGCTGAGATGAGGATGGGTGATTTAACAGCAACGGCTGCCGTTTCATTGAAGAGGTGTCAACTAAGGGTTAAACAACTGAATCCTCACCATAAATTCCCTAGAATTCACTTATAATAAAAAACAGAGTTATATATAGATATACAGCTCTATAGTTTTTCATCCAGGATATAGTTTAAGTAGTAAACTTTAACAGCTTTCAATTGTTCTATTCTTCTCAAAAATATTATTGCTGTGTGCAATAATTGGGAGACTCTTTAAGGAAAAGAGTAAAGATCTGAGCAGGGATCTAGAGAAGAAGGAGAAACAAAAGGGAATTGCTGCCAACTGTGTGTCAAACTGGAGAAACTGTCACCAGGGAATCTCACAGAAGATTGGGTTGGACATTATGAGGGAACAAATCCCTATATCAAGACATCTCAAGTATTTTGAGCGGAAATACTGGCTGAGCATTGGGCTGAGATCTAAGAATTCCATTCAACTACGGATAATAGTTGTCATACTATTATCAATCAATAATATCAAATATTATACAACGCGGACAAATCACACAAGAATTAAACCTGGCAAGTAATAAGCTTATAGGGTTATTTGCCAATAATAACCAGACCCATAAATTTTTACACCACCATAAACGCCTCCATTAATTTGATAATACAACTCATGCCTTTAATTTATAGGAAGTGAAACAATTAATCTTTTAGCAAAACCCCAAACTTTACCACCTTTGGAATACAACTGATACTGCCATGAAGGATGCTAGTAGACTTAGAACTGCAGAGAAGGCCAATAAACCGAGAACCTTCCCTATATCAAAGAGTACATAGCAGATAGGTGCATTAGTGATAGGGAGGACAAATTTTTGATAACCAAATGCAAGTTGTTACATACTATTAAGGGCTCTACAATTCCTTCTGGAAAAATAATCTTTCTTATGGTAGATTTTTAGCAACCTTGAATTGCTAAACAACACTGTAGTGGAGCTAAAAACATGATCTAATCATCTTCAGCAAAGCTAAATGTATAACTAATAACACCAAGCAAGGCAGAAGACAATTTTTAGTTAGGTGATATACATTTTCTCGATTATGTATTATCCTTCAAGGTGTTCTGTCTTAATACAGCAATCCCTTATTGAGTGCAACCTTTACCTCTGCATACCCTATCTATTATATCACAGTTGCAACAATGCTGCTTTAAATGTAATCCCTTCAAGAGCCCAGGTTTAGCTATGTCGAAAAATTATTATGACTGGATGATAAGCTTTATACTTCAGCGAATCATAAATTAGAGTCAAGGTGAGCCTCAATATTGAGCAGAAAATATACTGTTGTGAAGTGAATTGATTGTAGCCTCAATAGTTTGGCAAATTGAAGGAATTTCGCTAAAACCTCGAGATAGATAAAACTCCTAAAATGGAACAAATAGGAGATTACTAAGCAGAGGGTGGAATTGATCAAGAATACCAAGATAAGTGTTGGGCGTAAGAACAAGAGAAGGATGTTTTCAGTAGTCCACGGATAGGTTCTGCGTTTTTATATAATAAAAAGTGTTGATTGTGAGATTGCTCTAAATCTTATATACTAGTTTTATTAAGAATCAGAGATCTACATATCACCTGATTCCGTTGCTCAGTAGTTAATACCCTGTGCAAACCAGCTTGGAGGATTTAATCTGTATCACCAAAAAGTTAACAGTGGTGCTCTCTACAGGGGGCCACTGGTCAACTGTAGCATATAAGCACTAGGACATCATGGCGAGCCCTCACTCTTTATGCCAAAATCTAATCAGATTTTATGTTTGATATGCTGGGGAAGCAATGGAAGCATCCAATGAAGAACTGGCTCTTTACAAGGCGATGGAGCCAGGGGATAAGGATACTATGGTTAAATTGCAGTTAGGCGCTTATCCGCGCTGTCATCAGATCAACAAGGCTGGTCCACAAACATGCCCACTCAGCAACTGCGGTGTATATGAAATGGCTTTTGTGATGATACCAGCTTTATGAAGATGATGTGGGAAAGCATGCGTTGAGTTTTTTCTATAACCAACGAGACCAAGAAGCACATAACGCATTGTATATGTCTTACCTTGATGCAATCACCACAGGGCTGTCTCAGTGGCTCAGCACCCATGTAATTGAGGAATAATTGGTTGAGTATGTGCAGCCTTTGATCCGCCAGCTACTGCATGTGTTGGCCCAACTAAACATCTAAATTGGGGATGTCATGCAGTTTTTTCAAGATCAACATAATAACACTCACCTTCTACTTGACTGCCTTGATCACTCTTTCTCAGAGGTTCAGGGGGCGCTGGTACATGTGGACAGGTGGTTGTGGATGTCTGACCTTGCTTGGATGAATTAGTTCCACAGTTGAATCAGTAGTCACCCAGTTTGATAAGGGAACAGTTATACTGGAGTGGCTATTGGCAGAATAGATCTGGGATGTTGCCATATTGGGTGGTAATACCAAGCGGTTTATGGAGGACTTGACGGAATGGGTCAAAGGGATTGAAGCAGCGGAGGCTCAGATTAGGGATTGGGTTACCCTGACTGAGCAGCGAATAACTGAATACGTTGACTCCATGGTAGTCAAATTTAGTCAACTTTGCGTTGAGGGGAGTAACCAGTGGATGGCTGACCATATGACCAATCTTTTTTGGTGTCCTACAAATACCGCAAATTTCTGGGTCAGATTACTAAGTTGGAAAGTGCTAGTCAGGAGGCTCAGAGCCGAGCCATTACCCTTCCATTAATTGAGATTGTAAAGTATGCTGATATTCAAGTGCATTTGGATACCCTTCATTGGGACAATGAGGAGCTGGTGTGAGAACGAGCTGCTCTCATTAATCAAGTAGATGTAGCAAACTGACAAGCATGTGACACTGGATGGCAGAACGCAAGAATGCAGGGCACATATAGGACGTTCTCTTACAGCTTCAGGCAATGGAGCATAAATGAACTCTGAGTGGGACTTCCGCCACAAATTGCAAAGTAAGTTTAAAGCTTAAACAAGGGGTGCAAGATGGCCGTTGTTGGTGCTATTTGGTCAAAGCTGAACGATAATTGACAAACATTTTACTGAGCAACCTGGTATAGGGGAAAGGGTTCAGTCAGCGGCGAGTCTGTAGAAGAATGCTATGGATCAGCCAGCGAGTATCCATTGGTGGTCGCAGCATTTTCTTATTGCAATCCAACTTCTTCCCAGTCCACTTTAGCGAGTTCACATCTGTCCATGTGACCCTATTCTAGTCCATATGGGTATATTTCCCTTGGCCGTTTGGAACCTATTCTGGCTGTTCCTAATGACCTGAGCCCAAAGTGTGGTGATTTTATTTGGATTGAGAAGTTACCGCCCTTCAGTCATGAAAGGAACATGCACAGATATTTTAAACAGTTCAAATTCGTCGTGGAAAGGGCATTGTATTGTCAGAAAGCAAATCTGTTGCTTTCTGATATGAATGTTGAGATCGCTGACCAAATCACCTGTTACCCAAAAATAGTAATGTGTCTTATCAAGAGGTTAAGCGTACTGTGCTCCATCTGGATGGGGGTGCAGCTAAGATGGCGTAGTGCAAGGCCAACTTTCTGACCATAGAGTTTCACAAGAATAAGTCCCTGGTGGAGTTTGCAGAGCGATTTATGAATGAAGCTCATGTGTTATTGGGAGCCAATATCTTAACCAATGAGGATTTAGGCATAGCCATGACGGAAGCAGTCAAACCATACCGTGATATGCATAATGCTATGACTCATATACTTTACAAAGATGCGGGGCCTCTTCAAATCATTAACATTTTGCACCATCTTTTCACGATGTTCTGTGCTCCCAATGTGGAGTGGAAGGCCCCTGCTACCGCCGCTGCATACTCTTCAGGAAATGGACAGCATGATCCAATTATAATATGTTGGGGAATATTCATCCACCCTATATGCAGCAGATTCTTTCCGCCCTCTTTACGCTCAGTTGCCCCATCCCCAGCCTAACTTCAATACTTCAGTTTTGACTTGGCCTTTCAGGCGCAAACTAATGATGAGAGCCATTTATGAATGCTTGTTCTTATGCAAACAAAAATGGCATTATGTGGCTATCTTCCCAGGAAATCAGCACGTGCATGCAGTTCCATCTGTTTTAAATGAGAAGGGAAAGCTCAAGCGGAGTAGAGATTAGACACTTTACCTCCACTAATTCAAATTTAATTGCCCCTAATAATTTCCAAGAGTCTCTTTGCATTTGGCCTGGGACCCACTCAATGACTTGTTATACCAACAACTTCCGGCGGATACCTCAGCCTCCATTCAAGAGAGTGACTATCCCCCTTCAGGCTCTGAGTTTCACCGAGATGTGCAAAAGCTGTATGCGTGGCAAATCCTTGAACAAAATGGTACAAGTGATGCTGGACCCTCAATGGACATCACCTCCCTAGTGGGAGTTAACTTTGCCATTCTAGTATAAAAGATCACCTAGGAATGTCCTCATGTCAGTATGAGTATAGCCTCTTTCCTTGGTAACAAAAAGCCCTTAGATGTTCACTTAATAAACACTAATGGTTTCTCTTATTTGGAATTTACCTACTGTGATATTTTCGTTCAAAACACAAAAATTTGAGCAACTATAAATACTGGTGCCCCAGTTAGTATAATATCCACCAAGATCGTGTCTAAGCTTCCGCTGAAGCCTGATGTAGATCACAGAATAGTGTATGAGACTGCGGGGGCACAGAGCACTTTGTCCAAAGGAGCTTACAGTGCATTACCTATTTTTGGTTTAGTTAGGGCCTCCACTCCAGCGGTGGTTCTGCCAAATAATAACTTCATGTTGATTGGTGCTGCATTCATGAGGCGATTTATAGCTGTGGTTGATATAGTGGAAAAAACTATTAGTATCTTGGGAAAACAAATCCCCATTTACTTTACCTCTAGTGGAATCCCAAAGGACTCGTTTCACTTTAGACAAATCAATTTGGCATATAGTGATGGGATGGTTCCTGTATAATATCAGCAAATGAAGCGGAGGACCAGAGCCCTTCCCAACCAGATTTATGAGTACAAAGGTATTCCGCTACAAGATGCAAGCACTTTGAGCATACCTTCTGGGTAATAAGTCAAAATAGGGCCTAAGCTCAAAATAGACATCCCTGAAGGGCTTTATGGGGAATTTTGGGGCTCTACCAGCAATTGCGGCTTGAATACCATGTAGCTCTTGGACTACTGTTACCAGGAAATGGTTAAGTGAAGGTATTGCTAGCAAACCTACGGAAGGAGTCGATGACAATCCAAAATTACCAAGTGGTGACTTATTTACATTTGGCCCCTATTGACAAGGTTCAACCATATCCACAACTTTGGATTGTGGGAAGACCTTGTTATGGAATCTGCTGATTAAAGTAATACTGGGCTTCCAATCTGGGTGTGTAACAACCCAGTGGAAAGCCCAGAATGCCAAGGGCATAGCAGTTCTGAACAATTGTAGGAGGGATTCCCTATTATTCTGGTGAGGGAAATAGAAGTCAATAAACATACCAAAGGCCCCATAGCAAACCAAATGGCTACAATGGGGCAACTGCAGGTCTTTCTGGGGCATCCCCTGAGGGTTGGAGAGGCAAGGAGGACGACCAATCCTTCAGGGTTTGCAGTTGTTGACCTTTGGCTTTATTTTCCCAACTATTTTGGACTGGTTCATCATATAAAAATTCTAAAAATCACATTAATTTCTTTAATTTTTGAAATGATGATCAGCTTTGCAATTCAAATCAAATTGAAGTGAATTGCTCTGACCATCGGGAGGCTTTGGGCCTCAGCTTGCATACAATGAGGTGTTTTGGGTTGGGTAGAGAGGTTGGGTGCATCATCAACGTGGCGAATCAATTTTACAAATTGATATGAGCCAGATTGACCCTCAGCAGAATGGCTCTGGATGGTTCACTGCTTGGTTCCCACTTCATGGTTGTGTGGATGGTGAGTCCTCACCACTGAACGGAGAATTGCAATTAGTGGAGATGATCTCACTCCGCCCAAATTGCGCTAAACTACTAGCATTTTGGCAAGGCGGATTAGGTTGAATTTTCCTATTATTTTTCAGAGTGGGAGGTGGACTGAAGCTGATCTGCCAGGTGCTGAAAGGTAACCAGGTTGTTGTGAAGAGTTTGGTAGTTCTGAAAAGTCTTCTGAAGCGGCGGATTGGCGTCATAAGTTTGTGGCGAATTCTTGGATCGCAATCACCATTTGGTGGGCCACTTTATTGAAGACTTGGAGGGCCCACTTGACAACCATCAACCATAGGATGCAGATCACTGCGTACTTCACTGGGTTAAGTAAAAGTATTGTGAAGAAAGTGGTGGAGCTTGTGGATTAAGTTTGGACGGAATAGTTTTATTAAACTTAAAGGTGAAAATGGACCAACAACTGCTCCTTACAGAAGCAGTTGCCTTATATATGTGAAGTGGGGAAAAGGGGGTCATGGGTACGTTTTTCCTGGGCAGCGGTAGCTGACATACTCATGGGTACTCAGACTGAGTTTGGGGCTTTATCATCTAGCTTATGCAAAGGTTGCAAAATCTCTGGCAACATAATTGTTGGATCTGCCAGGGAGGGACCCTCACCAATACAAACATAAGCGGATTTACTCAGATTGAAGGGGTGGCCAAATTGGGTTCCACCAGGGTCAATTCCAATGAATTTTTAGAAAGATTTTTTAAAAATTTCCCAAAAGCGAATTTCTGACTCAGATTGGCTTTTCCAGACCTGGAATTTTGGATTCCGTGTCTCAGACAAGGTTTTCTGACCTGGGAGACCTTTACTGAGTTTTGAGGCCCATTTTATTCTTTTCTAAGGATGTAAAAGATGGTGGAGTGGGGCTCAGTAGGAGGGGAAGATGCTGGTGAAGGCTTTTGGCCAGTATTATCTCTTCACAGACCTCTTTTATCTTTTCAACCAGAGGAGAAGCAGCCAAATGGGGTAGTGTGGTGGGGTTTTTTGGTGCCAATGCAGTGACCCAACGTTCATCAACTACATGATCCAATCCCCCAGTTGAGCCAATGGCTCCATAGGGGCATTAGGTCCCTTCTTCCTAAAAGGGACCATTTCCTGATCTAACCAAGAGTTTGGGTCTCTAGACTTATAGACCTCAGGCTACAGGTAAATTCCCCATTCTGCATAATGGTAGTGGTTCTGCGGAAAGCTCTAACTGGATTGTTGGAGGAATTGTCATGGAAATGGCAGAAGAAGTTTAGACTGGCCTGCTAATCAGAATGCATAAGCACCCAAAAAAGCAAGCCAGAATGCCAGAGGCATTGCTGACCAAATGACGTTATATGGAGCCAGGCATTGCAAAATGACAAATTGTTGATGTAGAACAACAGTGAGTAGGATCCTGATGACGAACCACAATGTGCCCATCCCAGACCCAGGGGGCCTTGCTGCAGGGGGTGGGATCACATAAATAGTTTCAATGAGTTCATCAGCATATGGAGTCAATTCAACTGGGGAGGCAAGGAGACAGATTCTCGCTTGCAGTTGGTGGATGTAAGGCCACAAGATCCCCGTGTACTGTTGTCTGAAGTTCATGATAGCAGGGTTATAGTGCCAAAAATATCTGACTTGCTGAATCTGATCAACGATGGAGGGGGCAATAGTGACCATAAGTACTGGTAGAGCCCATCCGGTATATGGACTGACAGGCCACCAGGGAAATGCCATCAGGGATGCAGCCAGAAGGATCAATACAATAAAAAAAATTTGATTGGTATTTTTGGGCAAAATTTTATTGAAAGGAAAGGAAGAAAATCAACCAACAATTTTCTCAGTGCAATGCAACTGATTAAATAGTGGTTGATTGGGGTAGTGACAAGCTGGGATAAGGACCCTCAATTTCAACCTAACTGGCAAATTAATTGGGAATGGGCAGATTAGTTCCCTGGGAACTGACATCAAAAAATTTGGTGGTGGGCTGAGTTGCTGTCAGTTTGACCTCAAATGTCCAAACTGAGGCTTGGCTACGTTTCTGATGGTTGGTGCTATGGCGTTTGGCCCAATAAGTAATGGGAATCCCCCAAGGCCACCCACATAGGGGCAGGTCCATTTGGTTGGGAACAGGTTTGGGATGCCCAACCCACCCTCTCATGGTTGCTGGGCTGTTTGTTCAGTCAGTGGCATCACATCAGCTGCAGCACCCAAATTGTCAACAGGGGACTTCAAACCCTCACTGATGATGTCCGATGCTGTTGCCTGCCCATTGAGGATGATCCCTGATGACTTTGGTAGGGAGGTAATTTGTTCAATTGGCATATTAATGAAATTGAAACTGTCAGGCATTCCAGCTGATAAATCAGTCTTTATACCTTTCCAGCCATTTGAGATCTGAACATTGGGCAGATTGCCGCTCGAATTAGTTCAATTGATTTCAATTCAATGATCTCAGCACAGATTTTGCTGATTCCCCATAACAGTTCTGCTGAGGTGAGTGTGGGTACTGGGGGTGAAATCTGAAGCAGAAGATCTGTTATCCAGCGCTCATCTACTATGTGAGTGAGATTGCCCTGAGTAATGAGGGGTACCACCATCCTCTTTGGTGCCTTCTTATTCAGGAAAAGAAAAATGGCCCAATCAACACCCAGGGGACATTCCCTGGGACTTACAGGAGTAGAAAGCTAGGACAATGGCTTAATTTTGAAAATACTAGCATATCTTTGCTTCTGATGACCACGATTTGGGGTGCGCCTGAGGGGTGGTGCATCAGTTAACCATGGGAGATCACCCTCCCATTTGCTCACAGCCTATTTGGCACTCAAAGGCAGTGGAAGGGTTGTCTCCAATGAGGTAGACAAAATTGATCAAACAAGGGATGTTTGAGCCATCTAAGTTTCCATGGGCATTGCGGTGCTTATTGTTAAGAAAAAAGATGAAGCAAACTGGATGGCCATTGACTATCAAAAGCTAAATAGCGTCATGAAGAAAGATTCCTATCCCATTCTGTGGATTGATGATTCATTAGATCAACTTGGAGGGGCGAATCATTTCTATACCATGGATTTGATTTTGGGGTACTGGCAGATCAAATTGCCATTGGCAGAATGGAAGAAATGAGCTATCATTACTTTGAAGGGGTTATGCCAACTGACATGTATGCCACAGGGTTTGTGCAACGCCCCATCTATGTTCCAGCGTGCTATGGATACAATCTTAAGTGACTTGAAGCTGTCCTGCATTTTAGTTTACCTTGATGATATCAACATGTCCTTGCAAACATTCACAGAGCATCTTGATCACTTAGAACAAGTGTTCAGCTGACTAGCTGATGCTAATATCAATATCAAGCCTCAGAAGTGTCATTTTTTCAAAGACCAATTGGAATACTGTAGTTTATGGTGGACTCAAAAGGGCTTAAACTGCAAATGGCAAAGGTGGAAGTTATAAGCGAGATGACTCACCCAGGTAATAAGCGGGACATTCAAGTGTTTTTGGGGATGGTCAGTTACTACCATCAGTTAATCGCTAACTTCAGTTGTATGGGGCGAGTCTCTTTAAAATGTTGAAGAAAAATGCCACTTTTTACTGTATGGAACAATGCAAAATGCTTTTGATGTCTTACAAACTGCGTTGGCAAGCACGCCTAATTTTTAATACCCCAACTTTGTAAAACAATTTGTAGTGCAAATGGATGTATCACTTTCTGCCGTAGGGACAATATTATCTCAGAAGGATGATGCTGGCACAGAGCACCCTATCACATTTTGTAGCCAAAGCTTAAACTGTCATGAACGGAACTGCACCTTGACTGAGCGGGAGTATTTGTTGGTAATATATGTGGATAAACAGTTTTGGGTATATCTCCATGGGGTTAATTCCAAGTGGTACCAGATCATGCACCTTTGCGTCGGCTGTAAATCTCTATGAACCTGAAGGTTGGTTTACACTTTGGGCATTGATGCTCCAGGCATATCATTTTGAGATTGTATACCAGCTGGGAGCAAAACATTAAAATGCAGACTGTCTTTCATGGCTGCCAACAGTCACCATTACGGTGGATTTGACTGACATTATGTATGAGAAGATGATGGGCAAATACCATGATGAGCTGACAAGTGATCAAAGCGCTAGATGGGCTTAGACAGGATACCTTCTTATTTGATGGGGAACTATATAAGTGGATTGGGGAATTGATGCTGAGTTTCCCTAAACCCTCTGCTAGACCATTGATTATTATGGGAGCACATTGGGCGGTAGAGCATGGTGGGTTGCAGAAAATGTTGGAGCTTTTGAGACCCTGCTACTATTTGGAGAGCATGCATTATGATGTACTGGAGATGGTTAGCTGTTGTCATCAGTGCCAAGTGGAGAAACCTTTCCACAAGAAGAGCACATACCAGCTGTTTAAGCCCCAGTTTGCATGACATACCATTTCTCTTGATGTGATAGGGCCTTTGCCAACTGGCGCAAACCAATCTAAGTATATCATTGTAGCAATTGTCCATTTGATGCAATAGGTAGAAGCCAGGACAATTAACAATTTGGGGGCAGTCACCACCACCAAGGTTATTATAGAGTGTATCATACAGCGACACGGCTGCCCAAAGTTTATTCTATTTTGGACAACGGAACCAATATCACTTCACACATCCTGCCAAAGTTTAACTAGTTGATGGCAAACTGTGGGGTTTTGACTACACCCTACCATCCAGGATCCAATGGAATGGTGGAACAGGTCAGTGGAACATTGGTAAACATACTCTGCATGCTTATGAGAGATCGACCCTCTGAATGTAACCTCCTACCCACAGCTGTCTTTGCATCTGACATCAACTACCATTCAGCCACTGGCAAGAGTCCTTTTCAATTGCTATACGGTAGACATCCAGCTTTACCTGCCCTGCTTTACTCCTGTGTGGAGGATACTGATGGAGAACTGCATCATTATCTGACCATATGGAGACACTGATCAAATTACAAATGGAAGCATATTCCACTAGCTTGGCTAAGAAGATTCATGATCAGTCAGCTGACCAAAGTAGATATAGGGGACTCCCACAGTTCACTGTAGGAGATCATGTTTAGGTCCATGACCAACATAGCTTTGGATGGAAGGACAAGCTTACAAACATTTGGACCGGGCCATTTAAAATAACTGAGAAGACTGGTATTGATGCCTACATCATTAAGGGGCCCGCAGGTGGTCAGATTATCAACCAAGTTCATGCAAAGTTCCTCCAAGCATGCAGGCCATAGGAGCTTATCATCCAGTCAATGGGGGTGATAGCAAGAAATTGATGACTGGATGATAAGCTATACATTCCAGCGGACCATAAATCAGAGTTGAGATGAGCCTCAAGATTGAGTGGAAAAAAGTGATGTGAAGCAAATTGATTGTAGCCTCAATAGTTCAGCAAATCAAAGGAACTTTGCTAAAACCTCAAGGTAGATGAAAACTCCTAAAATAGAATGATTGGATTACTACGCAGAGGGTGGAATCAACCAAGAATACTGAGATAAGAGTTGAGTGGAAGAATGAGAGAAGGTTTTTTAGCAGTCTGCAGATAGGTTCTGATCCTTATATAATAATAAAAAGTGTCGATTGGGGTGATTGCTCATATTTTAAATATCAGTTTTTAGGAGTTGGTGATCTACCAGTCTGCACATCATCTGATTCCATCGCCCAGTGGTTAATACCCTGTGCAAACCAGCTTGGCAGATTTAACCCATATTGCCAAAAAGTTAAACTGTAACAAGCGTTCAAGGTAATATATTTCCCAAGCTAATTGTTAATAGGCATCAAACTTACAAGTTTGAGTTACAGCATACAGGCTACGATATAGATTAGCCCTACCCGATACCCAACTTGCTATATGGCTGAGTATCAAACTTATCTGTATCACCATAAATGAACAAATCGATTGAAGGGTACCATGGGGTTCAACCTATAAAGGGCCAACCCTTGGCACAACTAAGCGGGATGATGGTTTGGACCGTTTAAAGGTTCACCCATGGTAGGGTAGATAGCCTGAAACTGAATAAAGTTTCACCCATGGTAGGGTATACGACCTGAAACCTAATCTAACAGCCAAGGAGGGTTAAAATTTGGTGATAACCTAAACTTGTCATCGTTAGATCCCAACCCTTAACTTTACAATAAGTTTAGCAAACCGAGGTTATAAGTTTACATCCGATACTCGGTTTCGAACAATCAGCTGACCTAGAGGTTAAGGATAAACCCAAAGCTAAAATAACCTAGTAAAGAGTTCATGGGCTAAACAATACACAACTGAACCTGTTTAGTTAGAGTTTCGTAGAGATGTAACCGTGACAGTTTAATACCACCATCCGCTGTTAGATTTAAGGTTTGAAGCTATAAGGCCAAAACTTTTAAACGGTGTAGCAGCTGACAGGTTATCTCTACAAATCAGACACCATTTTACCACATAACAGGACCCGTTAGCTGCTGGGTACGTTAGCAAGCCATTTCTATCCCCCCACTCTAGCGTCAACCTCGAGCGGGTCCCGCCCAGCGCCATCGGAAAGCATGGCATGCAGTGCCGCGTGCGTTTTTAACAGCTTGTAAAATTAAACGGAGAAGGGTGGCTACCTGGCCCTCATAAAGTTGAACGAGCCCAAGCTCCTGATAGTCACACCCAGCTTTGACGGCGGGGAGGCGCTCCACCGACGCCGCTACGGTTTTCAGGACCTCGGAGAGATGGGGCGCGGATGCCTTGAGGCCGGCTAGGGCCGCCAGGCTGGCGGTCCTCAGCTTAAAGTTCTTGTGCTTCAGAGCCGCCAGTAGCTCCAGCACCAGGGGCGCGTACCAGTCGGGGATGGGGTGGGGCGGAAAGGATGGGTTCTCGTGGATACTCTTGACGGCATAGCACGCATTCCATCGCCCCTAGAGGTTTGCGCAGATCCGCTACCGCTTACCTTCAATGGCCCAGCCTTGATGTTGCTCAGGATGGCCTTCGCCACCTCCCCAAGCCAGGCGCTATCCGACGCAACCAGTTCGGAGGGGGCGCATCTCAGGAGGCCCCCCAAAATCCGAGCCCCGTTCCATTTAAGCTATTAACATTTCAGCCACCTAAGCCCCCTCGCGGATACCTTGTCGTGGCTCTGGCAAGAGGCGAGGCCGGCATCAACCGCTTTAAAGAACATCGTATCGTCGAGTTGAAATTTACTGCCCAGAGTTTATCTTCAAACCGCAATGCCCACCTTCGCCCCACCAGGTCACATATATTTGCGAGGCACCAGCTGGCTCGAGCCTTAACGTCAAGGGAGGGGTGGGCTAAGTTATCGATGGCCAGTGCGGTGGCGTCATTGAGGAACTGCTGGTCCTAAAGGTCAGGTTCGGAGCCCCATTTAAGGTTACCTCCGCCAGGCTAGCAAAGGCAGCAAACTGGCCAAGGGCTCGGAACGACGAAGCTCTCACGGCGGCGTCCTCATCGTCAGCGTAACCAAGCAGCAAGGTGATGCAAAAGAGCCGCCTTCTAGTCTAACCCTTAACAAAGCTCAAGCCAGCCATACGTTGAGCTGCCCAAAGACCTCCGAAGGCATGCCGCCTAACCCATCGCAGATGATCTCCCTGACCTGGGAAGCCTTGTCGGCAGTACTCTGCCCCAGGTAGTCGTCGATGATACAAGTCCAAACCTCCGCCTGAGAATTCTACAACTTCAGCGTCTTACAAAGGGTGACCTACCACTTCACCACTCAGCTGCAAGCGAACCCCAAATTCGAACCCCATCCTGAGGACGGAAGCCCGAACCCGGCAGCTCGGATCGTGAAGGTGGCGCCCGGCTAGTTTGGCGCACTTTGCCCACGGCTCCCTACGAAGCTCAGCATAAACTTGCTGGGCCGTACCGTCTGTTCCTGATCGCAGCGACGAGAAAGTGGGCCGCCTCAGCCCGAAGGGCGTCGTCGAGCCTATCGCTTTCGAACACCTCCCAAGCACACCGCTGCAGGGGATAAAAGTTCCCATCTAAGCTGCACCGCGTCTCGAGCAGTTGGCCCTTGGTTTCCTCTTTGAGGTCCGACTCAAGCAGCACCCTACAGATGCTCCAGGCGGCGCACCGGACCTCCGAGTCTGAAACTTAATGGACCAAAGCGCACTCAGCACCCCTTACCCTTATGGGCATTGATATGATAAAGTGCCGACTGGAAGAAGAGCATCCCCAGCGCCTCCCCGTCCTAGTATGCGAGCAATGTCTCAGGACCAGCTCCGCAGCCTTCGAAGTCATGGGGGGCCAATATAGCCTGTACCTTGAATAGAGCTAGCCGCCCCACCTCGGTCTCTTCGTTTGAAATCGCCTGGCAGATCCCGAGGGAGGTTTGGTGCAAAACGGCGCCAAGCTTATCGGAAAAGGAGGTGAAGGCGGACTTCCCCAAATCCCTACCCGTTTGATCAACCGCGTTGCATAGGCTCACCTGTAAACCGCCGCCTCGATGTATTTCTGAGAGATGCCGAGGAGCGCCAACAGAGCCCCATGCGCTTTGAGCCGTACAGCGGGGGAAGGATCGTTCAGAAGAATCAGAACGAGGGATGGGTCCGACAGGAAGTTGCCCTGCGGCAACACGCTCTCCCATAGGGTGAGGGGTCGTTCCGGTAGCACTTGCCACGTAAGAAAACTTGCGGAGGCAGAGTACCTCGATGACCGTTTGTAGCAGCTGGATGGCGCCACATCGAACTGCCACCATCAACGCAAGGGTTCTAAAAAGTTAACTTACGCCAGCCAGAAGTTTACCTCGCAAGCTTGGCTTGGCGGGGTTCGTGCGGTTCCACGTCCGAGTCGGAGCAAAGGTACCGCTCAGAAGTGGAGCTGGCTTCGGTATAAGCTACGGAACCCCTAGCACCCCTAGATGGGCCATCGGAGCCCCTCGCTAAGGCCAGTTAGCTCAAGTACCTTCAACTTACAGTGGCAGCTGTATTGAAGCTGAGCATGCTTCATCGCCACCCCAAGCAGCCCCTTCAAGTCTCCCGAATACGCTCGCCGATCTTCCTTCAGTATGACCTGCATGGCGCGTAAGGTCCCCTTTAATAGCTACCCATCAGCAAGTTCTAAACCGGGAGGAACCTTGGCCTTATTGACGTGCGATAAGAGGGGTGGCGTCTCGGCAACTTTAAGGCACGCGTCAAAGAGGCAGGAAACCGAATTCAAATCGAGTTTGGTTCCTCCCCGTAGGCAAAGGCTGGCTACACCATGGATGGCCAGTCGTAAATTAAGCGCAGTCTCCCTCCCCTTAGACATCCCCGCTCCAACCTGAAGCCGGCCGATCTCTTTGACAAACAGCCCCGAGAGGGTTTGGAAGTGCTAAGCTTGGGGTTTAATATGATATAAACGACCTCGATGCCAAATCTAACCCCGCTAAGGCCCTTTCATGTGTACAAACTACCTTCAAAAACAGAAACCCTCGTTCGTGGAGAAAGGTTGAAAACCCTCGGAGCGTCTCCAACTTGAGAACCGCCAAAGCCTCCGTCTCAATACTCCTGTGGCAATAATCGAGTGAGGTGTGTAGAACTTTATAGATGCACTCTAACGAGTTGGGCTTCAACCAAGGCCTCCTACTCCAATCAGACCCATCCTAAGATTGATTCAGTTGATTGCCTATAATGCAAAAGGCTTACTGAAACCAAAGAAAAATACTTGAAGATGATGCCAGCAAACACTATCCGTTGATTAACAAGCGATGCGCTCCACGTGTCCGAAGCTACGGCCCCGTTCCTTCAAATCTAGTCAGCAAGCAGCTCACGCTTCCCGAGAGTTACCGGACGCCACCTTTATCGGTGTGGGGGCTAGCTTTTCGCATCGGGTCCGCATCGCCGAGCCGCCTTCCCGCCGAAACGATACCTTCAAAGAGGCGCTTCGCCGGAACGCGTAAAGGGGAGCTCAACAGCCAAAATACCTCCGCCCCGGGGTTTACGGGGAAACCGTAAGCTCTAGATGGCCAGGGCTACCCTGCAAGTCCGATTGGGCTCCGGTACGGCTGTTCTCGCCTTCAAACCGAATAAAAGTTAATAAGGGGTGAAGCGCATGGCTGCAACGAACCCCGCCTTTGCCGCTACCTTGAGAGATCGAGAGCCCAGCCCCGAGAAAAAACTTAACCGCTTGACCTTCCAACCTGAACGGCGCTCTAAATTGATTGAGGCGTAAATTCCGGGACCCGTGGAAGTTGGCTCCATCGAAACTGGAAGCTCAATTAATACGGCAACGGCAACGTACGGCAACGTACCAAAATTTTCTCCGCGGTGAACTAACCCGGCCGGCCCGCTAACCAATATACATGGAAGTAAAACGAAGCTTTGTTCAAATAGGAAGCTCAAGCTTGTACATCACAACCCCAACTAATGTAACCTAACTCCGGTAAATTGACCCCAAATGGCCATAGGAATGGCGTCTAGCCTTCAAACATAAACCTCCAAAAGGGTATTAAACCCCCTCCAAAAATAAAGTGTAAATTTACAACCCCAACAACCAACTGAAACGGGTAACCATACCCCATAAAGGGTGAACCCCAATAGGCGAACCGGATGGCCGAGGGAAGACCCAATATCAAGCCGTGAGCCAACCCCAACCGACTGTAAGATCAAAAGATAGATCTCAAAGGTAAACAGACCAATTCGAATAAAAACCCAAGGAAAAGCGATAATTGATCAACCTTAACCGGGTAGCCGAACCGCTAAAGCCGTCTCGAATAAAACTTAACGTCGTTACCTTCAACAACGTCGTCTAGATGGTACAAGCTATACTTATTCAAGTTGGGCTGACCGTAAACGCAGTATATAACCTTCGGATAAGGTTGATCGATGGGGTTTGAGTTTCTCAGTAGAGCTGATCGATGGGGTTTGAGTTTCTCAGTAGAGCTGATCGATGGGGTTTGAGTTTCTCAGTAGAGCTGATCGATGGGGTTTGAGTTTCTCAGCAGAGAGTTGAAGCTCTCAGTCGCGCTTGAGTTATCGCACCAACCTTTTCCCCAAGTTATGTTCAATATCGTACCACTTAATCTTTCCAAATTGATTTGTCACCGGTAAGCTTTACCGGACCCTTAAACTTAAATCTAATCGGTTCGGCCAAAAAAAGCTTCAAATTATCTGGCACCAAAAAACCCCCGAAGTTGAAATTATAATTGAACGTATCCAAGAGTTAAAATCTAACCCCAGGATAAAAAAAATTACCAAATTTTGCATACATAAATTATTTATCTGGCACCAAAAAACCCCCGAAGTTGAAATTATAATTGAACGTATCCAAGAGTTAAAATCTAACCCCAGGATAAAAAAAAACCCCAGGATAAAAAAAATTACCAAATTTTGCATACATAAATTATTTATCTGGCACCAAAAAACCCCGAAGTTGAAATTATAATTGAACGTATCCAAGAGTTAAAATCTAACCCCAGGATAAAAAAAATTACCAAATTTTGCATACATAAATTATTTATCTGGCACCAAAAAACCCCCGAAGTTGAAATTATAATTGAACGTATCCAAGAGTTAAAATCTAACCCCAGGATAAAAAAAATTACCAAATTTTGCATACATAAATTATTTATCTGGCACCAAAAAACCCCCGAAGTTGAAATTATAATTTGTTAAATCTAACCCCAGGATAAAAATCCAATTTTGATCTGGCACCAAAACCCCCCGAAGTTGAAATTTAAAAGAGTTAAAATCTAACCCCAGGATAAAAAAAATTACCAAATTTTGCATACATAAATTATTTATCTGGCACCAAAAAACCCCCGAAGTTGAAATTATAATTGAACGTATCCAAGAGTTAAAATCTAACCCCCAGGATAAAAAAAATTACCAAATTTTGCATACATAAATTATTTATCTGGCACCAAAAAACCCCCGAAGTTGAAATTATAATTGAACGTATCCAAGAGTTAAAATCTAACCCCAGGATAAAAAAAATTACCAAATTTTGCATACATAAATTATTTATCTGGCACCAAAAACCCCCGAAGTTGAAATTATAATTGAACGTATCCAAGAGTTAAAATCTAACCCCAGGATAAAAAAAATTACCAAATTTTGCATACATAAATTATTATGGGCGAGATAATCTCTATATGATTATCATATATAGATTTAAGGGATGCTTAGCCAGGCACGATCATTCCAGCTTCCACTCTAGTGCCATTTTGTTTGGCACAGGTTTGAAACCAGTATTGGCTAGAAAAACAGCATATTTGTCCCAAAGTTGACCCACCTCAAATACTTTATTATAGATAGTTCTATAATCTTTACAACTTTTGTCACTAATATCAAATTTTAAACTTCCCTAACCTACGTAATATCGGATCCCCAAGCTGCATATACATTTAAAATTTCTTGGATGTAGGCTTGTTGATTTTAATATACTTTTTGAATCCTTTATCAAAATTGGCCATCTTATAACTGTTGGATCTTTGCCATGGAAGATGCTCGCTGGTGCTTTTTTACCTTAAATCCAACAATTTATTGGGGGTTTTTATCACCACTTATAAGAAAACAACAAAACCTAATGGACACTAAAAAGGTTGTTTTATAGGGTTTATTAGTTGCCACACTGGGGTAATAGAGCCCTCTATATAAATTGATATTTAATATTTAAAATGTTGAGGCTCAAAGTTTGGATTGCTTAGTAAAGTCCAAATCAGGGAATATTGAACTTTGACCTATCGGAGCTCAAAAGACTCACTTCACTTTGATGGGACAGCCAATGGAGGGCAGGTAAGATAAGTCTTTGTGGTAAGGTTTTGATACATTTTATCCAACCAGTGGGCTGAAAAAATTTGCTCTTTGTTGGACCCCCTCTGACCCTATATAATGGGCAGTCTCCACGGTGTAGGCTTTATTATATTGGAAGTGGCCTGGAGGGTAGCCTCCGATGAACTCCCTGAATTTGGCTGAAGCTTCGGTGCAATCTGACCACCCAAATTCATTTTGTTTGCTTGATTATCATTAAAAGGGTTGCCCCAATTTGAGGGGTCATATTGGGAATTGACCAGGGTCTTTGGCCAATAGTTTTATTTTTTTTAGTACTAGATGGTCCCAACCCGGCCAATAGTTTTATTGTTTTCTCCAAACCACCCTTTTCATTACATCAGGTTTGTAATTGTCTGACAAGGACAATCAATTTATTGAAGTAAATTTTAAACTGCTTTTTCATACATTATTTAGTACTTAAAATCTTGAGGATAGATTTAGCTGAACTATGGATTTTGAACTGAATCTCCATGCCAAATTTCAAATCCCTAGCTTTTGTAGTTTAAGTAACCTCGATTAGTGTCTTTTATATATTATATATGTAACTATATATAACTCTGTGGTTACATATAAATATAAATTGTACTCATATATAATCATGAGTACAATCATACAAAGTGTGCATGCCTTGCTTTTCTTGCAGTTGTATATGATTATTTTTAAGTACTTATCTGGTAAAGATTTTTTTACTTTTTAGTGTAACTTTATTTGATTTTTAATTTTTTTACTTTTGATTTTTTTAAGTAAAGTGTCAGACAGGTGCCATCTCAACTTTGGCAAAAGAATATTTTGGGTGAAACTAATCTCACTTTAACAAATATGGTTATCCAATTATATATCTGATCTCATAATAATATTGTTTCAAACAAAAAGTAATGACAATATTGGCCAAAAGAACCTGACCAATTCTTGGTGGAACCCCACAAATTGGGGCAACACTTTTCAAATACCAAATGGGCTATAAACTTATAGTCAGGAAGTCAGATTGCTCTGACCATGTGGCATATTCTGGGGCATCCATCAAATGGTTCTCCCCCAGCCACAACTAGTTTCATTACAACACCTAAGTGGGGACCACCCCCTTTAATAGGTGTGGTGGAGGTCCCCAAGGTGCAATTATTTTATCAAATGGTGATTGGTTGAATATATCAAATCATTACCACATGGGTACATTCTGCCTAAAAATAATTTCCCATCAATCATTTCACCAAATTAAATCAAATTCCCAAGCTCTGATAGGAAAATTTTACATTTTACCTAATTCAGATGTTATCAAGCTATTCTGAAGTTAACGTTGAATCCCTCCAACCCATGATACTCAATATAGTTTAAATTTGGAACGTTAGTATCAAGAGGAATCACTCTTTATTTTCTTTCCCACACCCAAATAAAAACCTTAAAAACCCAAACTTTACTTTTATTCTAGAAATTAATTCTTAGTAAGTTTTAAATGTTTTTTGTGGAATCCAGCTGTATCAGCACCAGTGCGCCAAAACCTTGTTGGATTTACACAAATTGGTGCTCACTACATTGGACACCCTATATACTACTAGTTTATTTACCAACAAAATGGAGGGCGCAACCGTTGGAAGTGTTACTAGCTAGGTAAAAAATGGAGATGGGGCAGAAAATGACCATATGGATAGCCCCCAACTATCATTTGGAGGAGAGCAGTTTGAATGAATCTTGATACCAGAGTCTCACCACCTTACCTGGCCTGCAACTGAAGTAGTGAGAGACTTAACTCATGGCTTATTAAAAACTGGTGATATTGCTTCCAGAGAAAGAGGTTCCTTAGAGGACCATCTTATGTACCTCTATGAGACTAAAATCCTTCCTGATACTTATAGCCAGCTTGCCAATTTGACTATTGTAAAAATTTATAGGCCTTGATTGGTATTGGCAAATAACCCCTATAAACTTATTACTGCACAGGTTTGGTTCTTGTGCAATCTATCCGCATTGTATAGTATTTTATATTATTGATTAATAATAGTATGATGACTAATATTGTAGCTAAGTGGAATTCTTAGATCTCAGCCCAACGTTCACCAATATTCCCACTTGAAATACTTGAGATGTCTTGATATAGGGATTTGCTCCCTCATACTGTCCAACCTGATCTTCTCTGAGATTTCCTGGTGACAGTCTCTTTGGTCCAATACACAGTTGGCATAAATCCCTGACTGTTTCTCCTTCTTCTCTAGATCCCCGCTCAAATCTTTACTATTTTCCTTAAAAAGTCTCCCAATTATTGCACACAGCAATAATATCCTTGAGAAGATTTAAACAATTGAAAGCTGATAATAGTTTACTACTTAAACTATATACCAGGTGAAAACTATAGAACTATCGAACTATATAACTTCTTTTTTATTATAAGTGAATTCTAGGGAATTTATAGTGGGGATTTGGTCATCTAACTCTCAGTTTAAACCTCTTCAATGAAATGGTAGTCATTGCTGTTGAATCACCCATCCTCATATCAGCATCGATGGTCTTCCCCATCCTGGCTAGAATTCCATCATTGGACATCCTTGAGACCTAAATGGAAAGAGTCACAAAACATGTCCCTAACGTTTTCCTCTCAATCCAAGTGAACAAACCATATTTGGCTAGCAACATGCTTAGGTAATGGGACTTGTTAACAATTAAGGCAGGTCATGAAACAACTGATTGATTCACTAGTTGTAGGTGGCATCACTCACCTCGCAACTTACTACTTACATTCCCAATCAGTCAGTGATGAAACCTGACCAATCCCAATTGGTACACCTGATAGTTAATCACTATCAGATGCCCCTATTTTGTCGGCAACTTCACCCAACAAGATCTTAAACATTTGTCTGGATTGATCCCCAACGGATAAACCAGGCAAATATCCTAAAATCCTCCAAACATAGTTACTCTGAAATCCAGGTCAACCAATTTCCAATTCACCTCACATTAGGGAATTATCCCCTATAGATTTCTGGTAACCTAGCAGGCTGGGAATATGGGCAAAAATCACAACTCATCCCCCTCTTGCCTAGATTTCCAGCGAGAAAAGGACCAGGGCATGAGAATAACACTTTGGACACTCAGTCAAATACTTCATTGGCTCAAGCAGAGTACAATCATCAATACTGAACTCTGCTCAGGGTGACCTTCAGCATTCAGCTCTCTTCCTCTTCCTCCTCACTACCACCTACTCAGAGTGCAGTCCCCACAATCTACTGTCATGCCAGGCTGATCAATTTACTCATGACAATATTAGTCCCAGGATCCAGTTTTCCCTATCAGGGCATATGACCTGCTGTCATATTCAAGATTCTTGGTCCCGCGTCCTCAAATTCCTGATTTTCTCCTCATCCTAGGCAGGAGATCTTGCTATCAATGTTTGTTTCACAGCTCAATTAAGAATACTTAATTATGTTCACCCTTGTTATTTCTCTCATAACCTCTTGGCTCATGTCACTCTTAATTCTTCTCTGGAGAGCTTATCCCATTAATTTTGAGATTAATTTTTCTGAAATTGGAGCTTAATGGATTGTAGAGCATTTAATATCAACTTCCATATTAGTCTGAGATCCCCCTCTCATCCAGCTCATATGTCAAATTCTGAGTCACAGTACCAACAGCTACTAAACAGTTTGTCTGATCAAGATCTTTGGCTCTTCCAGCAGATGAGTCAGAATGCATGACAGAACCTCTTCTATTGTCCTTCCAGGACTCATACACCTAGTCTGGCATCAGCAGCTAGTCCTTCCATCAAATTACCAGAAACAGGAACCACTTCTTCCAAAACCAGGCTTGCAATTGTTTCAAACAATTCTCAGATGATTCTTCCTCTGTTGTTGATTCCATAGTTGGATTTTGAAACTCTCCTGAATTTGGCTCCTTTTGCAGATGCTAAAACATCATCATGGATGCTCCTGAGATTATGCCTTTCGCTCTTGATTTATCTTTTCTTGCCAGGTCATGCTTGCTTCCTGAGTTTCTCTTCTGACTTGAATAGTACTACAAACCCGCTGTCTTAACTACCGAGCTCACCAACAGTAACAGTATTCATTTTGAGCTCCCCTATGCTAAATTATGGGCTCAAGTCACCAAGGCTTTATCCCTCCAATCTTGAGAACATCCTAGATTGGGATATCACCGCTTATGCTCTTCACTTTTCCAGCCAAGTTCTATGAAGTTGGTCCACAAAGATTCCAGCCTCTCCCAGGTTCCATTGGTCCTTCAGCTTCAGCTTCCAAGAAGCCTTTAATCATTGCTTGTAGGATGCCATTCGCTCCCTGTATGACTATCTCATCTCTGGTGCTTCCCATTGGTATCTTCTGCTGATGGCTTTAGTAGGGGGAATGATTCAGCAACCCCCATCATGCATCCTTTATTCTCTGCTGGCCCATATATCCAGTATTCTTGACAAATTCCATTGTCAGGCGCTCAAGGCTAATCTTCCAGCTCTGGTACCATATTGGGATTACTCAGGGTTATTTGCTGACTGCCTTTTTCTATACTGTCGCTTCCCTCCCCACTCTGGGGTTTTGCAATTGGCCTCTTCTAACATTTCTTTTTCCCTTCCCCTAGTTGCTTTCTTGCAGGAGTCTGCATCTGCTCAAAGAACTTGGTCTCATGTAGGTCTAGCCCTCACTAGTGTTCAATCTCACATCGATTTCTATGGGCTATTCATTCCTACTGCAATCCATCCTCCCTCCCCCAAGAGGCAACATAGATGGAATCATCCCCATATTGAGGATAATCAATAAAAATAAAAATTATAAAAAATATATTGATTTTTTCTATGCAGTTTATAATCTTTTTTCTTTTTTCCTAAATATCTTTTATCAATCTTTTATTTTTCTTCTTTTTTTTATGGGACTTGACCTTGTTTCTGTTCAGCGGTCCATCTTTCTTTATTTTTTCCCACAAGCTGGTCCCTAGGTACTTAAACCTACCAGGTTTCTATGGTTTAGAGGTTCTCTTTTCAGACTTAACCATTTTAGATTGGTTCAGAGGTCCTTTTTTTGGACTTGACCTAATCATCAGGACATGACCAACTTAGTGGTTCATTTGATCCTTTGGGAACTCTTTGTTCATTATTTTTTCCTTAATCCATTGCTTCAGATACTTAGCATGGACTTGATTTACAACTCTTCCACCCAAGAGATTCTTGATGAAGTAGGCGTCAGTCACCATCTTAGCAATAATCTTAAATGGACCCAACCACAAATGCATCTAGTTTGTTTTTTCTTATGAAACCATGCATATCGCAATAGGCAACTATATCACCTATTTGATATTCTACTAAGGCCAGTCAGTTCTTATCATCCATCGATTTTGCTCAAATCCTTTTCTTCAATGTAGTATTGAATGCTTGCAATTTCATCTTGATTAGGATTTTTGTCAATCAGTTCGAGTACTGTTCAGCACTCATCCCTGATGTTGGTTCCACCACCAAATATAAAAATCACCAGCAACGAGGTCTTCCTCCCATATAGCAACTCAAACGGCATTTTCCCGTTGCCATATGATGACTGATATTGTAGGCAAACTCTATTGAACTCAGGTATGTTCCCCACGCGAAAGTTTTTCCTGTGACCAGCTTTCTCAGTGTCACAGCCAGCATTCCATTCACTCATTCTACCAGTCTGTTCATCTCCAGCTGGTAAGGTACTGACATGACTCCTCTGATCCCCATTATCACATTCAGTCATGGGATAACATGAGATGTGAAGTTTGTCCCATTATTTCTAAGCAGGACCTGTGGACATCTGTGTCAATATACTACTTGATCCAGGATGAACTTCGCAGTGCTGGTAGTGTCTACTTTCACCAGGGCCTTCATCTTGACCCATCTCATCAGATGATTGATAGCAACTATTATGTACTTAACTCCCCCAGTGCTCATTGTCAGCAGTCCAATCATGTCAATGGACACTGTATGCCAGGCAAATCCATGGTGGACTAGTCAGTATCCAGTTGTATTCTTATGTGGCTTGTGCAGCTGGCACTCCGCACAACAAGCTAGATAGTCGGTGATATCATAGTTGATTGACTCCTAGTAGTACTGGCAAATATGATTGATCATTTTTCTCAGGCCTCCATGCCTGAAAACCTTATGAGCAGATTTAACAATAGTTGCTTTTTCTGACAGCTTTGGGAAGAGCAACCACTTCCCATTAATTGTCTTAAACACTTTTCCATCCATTGTATTGGTGTTTTCTATCGCTTTTTGAAGCGCACCTTGGATTTCTCAGAGCTCATTACCAATTTCTCCGTCAACCATTCTTTGGAATAACTCATCTGCCTGCGGATATACCATCTGGACCATTAGTAACTGTGATAAGCCATCTGCATTATGGTGAGAAGCTCCCACTAGGTGGATAATTTTGTAATCATAAGCCTATAGCTTAAATGCCCATTGGTAAGTCATCCTTCTAATTCTCTTAAATTATGGAGCCAACTCAACGAGGAGTGGTCCATCTCCACTTTAAAGTGCATTTTGTGTATGTACATCCAAAACTGCTTAAAGACATAGATGACCGCAATGCATTCATGCTCAGTTATGGTGTAGTTCCTCTCAATGGCTGAGAGTGTCCATCTCACATATACCACCGGATGTTCGTCCCCAAGTTCATCTACTTGGCTTAGTATGGCACCAATTTCCATTAACAAAGCATCAGTATATATAATAAACTCTCAATCAAAATTTGGATATTTCAAAACTGGAGAATCTATTAGGTATCAGTGTAGCTCATCAAAGGATTCCTGCGCTTCTTCATTCCATAAAAATCCTTTTTTTGGATCCTTCAACAGATGGAATAATGGCTCAGCTATTTGGGCAAAGTCCTGAATAAATCTTATGTAGTATCCTACCATTCCAAGGAACACTTGGATGTCTCAGACACTCTTTAGCACTCCCATCCATTCTATGGCTTCAAATTTCCGGACTTGCAGCTGCAATCCACTTGAGTTGATCATGAATCCCAGATATTCCAACTCTTTTGAAAAAGTGACACTTCCTTAGCTTAATCTTCAGATTAGCTGTATACAGTCGCTTGAATACTTCTTCCAAGTTGATTAGATGGTCAGTAAACGTCCTAATGAACATATTGATATTGTCCAAGTATACCAGGACACATGACAACTTCAAGTCGCTCAGTATAGTATCCATGGCCCTCTGGAACGTTGTAGGCGCATTGAATAGACCCTGGGGCATCCTCATCAGTTGGTATAGACCCTGTTCAGTAATAATCGCACATTTTTCTTGGTCTTCTTTTGGAAAATCAATTTGCCAATATCCTCAGATCAGATCCATTGTGGAGAAATACTTCGCTTCTCCCAATTGATCTAGCGCATCATCAATTCTTAGTAGGGGATACAAATCCTTCTTCTTAATCTTATTCAGCTTTCAGTAGTTGATCACCAACCAATTAGAGCATCTTTTTCTTCACAATCAGAACTGGACTCACCCAGGGACTTGACAATGGAACTAGAAGCCCATGCTTCACTAGCTTGCTGATTTCTTATTCCACTACTGCTTTGGCCGCCTTTGACCGTCAAGTTGGTCTCATCCTGATAAGCAAATTTTCTCTAATGTTGACCTTGTGGATCACATCTCTTGCACATCCCAAATCATGGTCATCCTGAGTGAATACTTCCCAGTACTTTTCAAACAATTCAAGCACCTCCTCTTGCTGACCTTCTGTCAGATCAGCGAGTTGCTCTCGATCAACCAATAGGTTGATACTCTTGGTTACCCCTGCTGGTAATCCCATCTCATTAAGAGTCCCAAAGTTATAGAATCTCCTCAATTCAGCCACCAGGATTAGATGAACAAACGTGATGATCTGATACTTCCTGATATCAATCAGTTTTCCACTCAAATTTGCCAGGAGAACTCAAATTTATCCATGGCCCAGCATTATTATCCCAGGAGGCACCCAGTACTCTACTATGGACTTCTTCCAGGGGCTTCTGATCTCCCATACAACAGCTCAGGTATCTCCAATGTCAACACCATGCCAACTATCGTCTGCAATCCTGGCAGTAGGGTCTTCTCATTCTTGATCCTCAGTGGAATCCCCCAGTTCTCTAGGATTTCTGTCATCATTTCTCATCGCTTCTGACCAACTAATTGGTAATGAATTGGGACAATGCCATCATTATATATTAAATTGATGAAGTTTTTTCTTCTGTTCAGTGGAGCCTCACCATCCTTCTGAATACCAATGATAACGTCTAACCCAATATGATCAACATATTATCCTTGAAGTTACATTTAACTCCGTAATTGCATAGAAATTCTGTCCCAATCAGAATGTCATAGTTTTAGTTGGCCAAAACTATTGCTGGCGCAGATACCACCAAGGACCCAAATCATAGTGGCAAAGCATTATACGCTCCACAGGAGATGGTGGTATTTGACCCAGCTGTCCCATACTCCTTCTTATGCTCCAAGTCCAGCAAGATCTTCATCCTCACCAACTTGGTTGAGACAATGTTAATGGGTGCCTCACTGTCTACAATTGCCCTCACCCATACTCGATTCACTTGTATGTCTATATATGTAAAATCAGAGTATTGTAATATAGTGTTTACTGAGTGTATAGCGAGTGATATAGCAAAATTGAGGGTGTGAATAATTTGCGCCAATAAATCAGGAAATGATTTCTTTATTGTGCTGAGGGGGATCGACAAATTGGCCTCATCTAATTGGACTTCAGACAATACTTCAGGATTATTGGCAGCTTGAATCTTGTCCGCCAGTTGTCAGGCGTACAGCAAGGAAACTTCCTTGATTATCTCGGGGTCAATTCCCTTTGACCTGGATCTGGTCACTTCACTTACGTCCAAATTGACCACTTGATACAGTTGATCCTGTACGTCTTCATCCATGAATAGATCAATGATATCAATTCCTCAGTCATGATGTCAGGAGGAACAGGCTTCTCCAGCTCTAGACTGTTCCCCATCTAGGCTGCGGGTCCTTTTCCCAATTCCTTGGTGGCAGCTGGCTCTTTCACCTGGACCATGTTGATTTGATCCTTCAGCTTCTTGCAGTGCACGGCGAAATGTCCCTTCCCACTACATTGGTAGCAGAGCTTTTCTTTCTTATTCATCCATCTGAATTCTTTGTGCTTATTCCTGGCACAGTTCAGTTGTTCATTTCTTTAGCGCCTTCATTCCCCTTTGTGGGATTCAAATTGTGCACTGGATTAGATTTTAAACTTATATTTGTGGCATCAGATGTTGCTCCCAAAATTTTCAAATTATCTACCATTTGAGAAGTATCTATTTCTGTTGCAAACATGGAAGTCATCATGTGGTGCAAATTGTGATAGGGCCAAAGGGCCGCTTGTAAAGCGATTCTGGCATCAAAGTCATCAAGTACCTTCGCTCCAACCAGGATTTGTGAGTCCTGGTAGAAATGATCCACGAAGCTTGCTAAAGACTCATCTTAATGGAACTGGAATCCCATAAACTCCTGTTTGCACTTTGACATGCACGTCAGACTCCCAAATTCTTTTATGATGGCCGCCTTGGCTCCACATATGACAAGCTGTCCCCCTCCAGGTGTAGTAACACTAAGTTCTGATAGTCAGTGTCTATGCAATTAATGACCATCAATGCCTTTTGACAATCACCATAGCCATACATGGTCATATCAAACTGTTGGAAAAATGCTGGCGCGTTATCCCCTGGAACGTTGGCAATTTTGGCATTGCCTTAAATTCCTCTGAGTTATCTCTAGCCGATTCTCTAGGTTCAGCCACTTGGCTCACTTGGGGAGTGACTTCAGGAATCATCGCCACAAAAGCAAAAATGGTCGGCATGTTTCTTGGGGTACTCAACTTTCCCAATTATCATATAGGGACTTTTCTTTTGGCATCACTTGCCACAAACGGCTCACAATTACATTTGTAAGTTTTAAGTTCCTCGACCTGTTTGATCAGTCAAACTATATCAGCGCTGAAGTTTCTCAAATTAATGCAATCCGCCCCTTGCTCCTTTTTCAGATATAAGACCTCTCTAATTAGGTCCCCTTCTTTCTATTTTAAATAAGTTAATTTTCCAGGTAACTCGTTCCAAAAACTTGTGACATTATCAATCCCTACCTCCATCTTGATGACTCGTTATTCCAAGGCTGCAGATTTCCAATGATCCACTGAGTTTAGGGCATTTTTCTTTATGATGGCTAACTCCACCCATAGTTTTTGTAATTTGTCTTCATAAGAGATCCTTATAAGTTCTTCTACTCAACTACACCTCCTTTAGTGAGCACCAATTTGTAAAATTTTATAGGCCTTGATTGGTATTGGCAAATAACCCCTATAAACTTATTACTGCACAGGTTTGGTTCTTGTGCAATCTATCCGCATTGTATAATATTTTATATTATTGATTAATAATAGTATGATGACTAATATCTGTAGCTAAGTGTAACATTTAGATCTCAGCTCAATGCTTAGCCAGTATTCCCGATTGAGATACTTGAGATGTCTTGATATAGGGATTTGCTCCTCATACTGTCCAACCTGATCTTCTCTGAGATTTCCTGGTGACAGTCTCTTTGGTCCAATACACAGTTGGCATAAATCCCTGACTGTTTCTCCTTCTTCTCTAGATCCCCGCTCAGATCTTTACTCTTTTCCTTAAAGAGTCTCCCAATTATTGCACACAGCAATAATATCCTTAAGAAGAACAGAACAATTGAACTCTGATATAGTTTACTACTTAAAATATATCCTGGATGAAAACTATATAACTATTGAACTATATAACTTCTTTTTTTATTATAAGTGAATTCTAGGGAATTTATAGTGGGGATTTGGTCATCTAACTCTCAGTTTAAACCTCTTCAATGAAATGGTAGCCATTGCTGTTGAATCACCCATCCTCATATCAGCATCGATGGTCTTCCCCATCCTGGCTAGAATTCCATCATTGGACATCCTTGAGACCTAAATGGAAAGAGTCACAAAACATGTACCTAACGTTTTCCTCTCAATCCAAGTGAACAAACCATATTTGGCTAGCAACATGCTTATATAGTGATGTGACTTGTTACCAATTAAGGCAGGTCACAAACCAACTGATCGATTTTCTAGTTGCAGGCGGCATCACTCGCCTCGCAACTTACTACTTACATTCCCAATCAGTCAGTGATGATACCTGACCTATCCCAGTTGGTACACCTGATAGTTAATCACTATCAGATGCCCCTATTTTTCGGCAACTTCACCCAACAAGATCTTAAACATTTGTCTGGATTGATCCCCAACGGATAAACCAGGCAAATATCCTAAAAATCCCCAAATATAATTACTCTGAAATCCAGATCAACCGATTTCCTAATACCTCGCCTTAGGGAATTATCTCATAGCGATTCCTGGTAATCTAGCAGGCTGGTAATATGGACAAAAATCCCAACGACTACCTATGTCTGCAAATTTGCCCATCCTGACTTGTTTTATATGATATACCTATTAGTGGGCCATCATTAAGAGCTGCATTGGCACCTAAAAACCATGATGCTTTAAGATTAGTCTATGATAATTTATACAAACTGACCTCTGAACATTTTGGAGCAGCTAATTCTGGTGTTGAGGCAAACCGCAAATTCATTATTCAGTTTCATGGGTGGCTCACCACCATAAATACTGGTGTATTAAAGTATGTAGAGAGGCGATGAAGATCTTCTGTGATGAGTTACACGCTTCCACCGCTATCACCTGCTCTCTACTTGAGAATTTTGCCAAAGAACTTCAAAACCATGAAGAGCAAACTTGCCACGAACTTTTGGCACATGCGTCCACCCCTCTACCTGGGGATGAACAATGTGTGGCTGTGGTGGAGCAGCAACCAGCTCAAGCCTTGTCACGTGTTGAGAAACTTGAGCGCCATCTACTGCATAGACCTTCTAGGGCTACCCCCTGTCCAGAGGTTAAGGTTGCTCAACTGAAAAAGGAGTCATCCCTTAAAGCTTCACTTGAGAACACAAATATCTGCCCCACCGGATTAGCAAATGTAAAAAAATAGGCTCAAGGGGTCAAAACCTTAATTAAAGGGCCCACTCTGTTGAAGGATGTGCATAGTCAGTTGATGCAGGTTGAGTGTAGCTATGAACAGATTAAGGGGGACGTACAGTTACAATGCTCCCATCCATGTGACGATGAAGGGTGTAAGCAGATGAAGGAGGAGCTCAAAAACTGCGGGGGGGTGTTGGATGTTGACCAACAAAACCTAAGCTCTCTTGTGTCACAACTCCGTTTTAAAGTCAAGGCACTGGAGAGTCAGGTTGAAGAACTGGAAACTCAAAATATGGGGATGGAAGCTCAATTGGCTCTATGAATCTGATCAAAAAAGTCAATCACTTCCATGAAAACCAGGCTTGAAGCTATCCAAGACCAGCTCAATAAACTCTCTCGCTCCTTTGATCAGTCGGACCTTCTCTCAGAAACCACAGGGATAGATGCTCCTGCAGTTCATACCCCCTCTGGGGGTGACCATAGTTCATAAAAACAATTTTTAAGGACAAGTTTGTCCTTGGAGAGGGCAGCATTGCTTTGTTTTTATATGTTTACAAAGCTGCTATGGAAGGTGCAACTGACCATAAGAAGGTCAAACACATCCTCTCTTGGTTGAGTCATATGGCCCAGGAGGTGATGGTCCCCCATATGGATGCTCTTAACACCTGGTTTGAGGGTAAGGAGGACCTTATTAACGAGTTTGGCTAAAAAAGCTTAAGCATGAAGAAACAAGCGTTCATGCTCATTAGCATAAGAAGAGGAGAGTCAGTGGTTGACTTTGTGGAATGGTTCTATATTGAAGCGCAGACGTTGTTAACTTCTAAGGTGTTGACCTTGGACAACGCTGTTGCGACTACCTTGACTGGGTTGGCATCTCATCTTCCTTTAGCGGTGCACATCACTTCTTTCAAACGCTATTTCTGCAACGTTTATGATATAAAAGAGGCTCTATTAGATGCTGCTGACTTCCACAAGCTTAAAGTTCCTCATGGATTAGTATCCCAGCTTTGTGTTCTGGCCATTGAAGATCAAAAGCCCAAGCCTCAGGTCCTGGCCATTGAAGAAAAAAAGGAGACCCTTCATATTATGAGCCCTGTGGAGCAAAAGCCAAAAGCCAAGCGGCCTAAACGCCCTCAGTGTGCATACTGCAACGAGGTTGGATACCATGAGGCTGTGTGCTGAAAAAGAAAGCCGACACTGAGGTGCAAGAGCAGGTAAAAGAGATGTTGTCATAGGTATAAGCACTCCTATTGCCAACAAATCTCATTGCCTAACTCATTTACTCAAATTATTCCATTGCCTTTTGTTGAAAATAGCCTCAGGAATGAATCTGAGGGGGGTTACTATGATGTTGGTTATTACATATTAGGATTACCTGCTGAAGTGGAGGTCCCTGATCGTTTGAACGCTGGAGGAGTAGACAAGGCCACCATAACTGAGGGTATATACCTCAGCCAAGTTCTAGGGTGTCCTGCAGTGATTGATACCACAAGTGACGCGGATCAGCTCCTATCTATCTTAATTCGCCCTCTCCAGTGAGGTCACACCATGAAGTCCATCTTGGAGAGTTACCCTGAGACTGCTCGCAAACTAACTGCACCTTTCATCTCAAGGAAGACTTATCTCTGTCACCTAACTAAGGAGGAACGCTCACAAAGGTGGAAGTGGTCATTCAAAAAGTCCAGGTGATGACCATCCTGTATACTGGCTCCCTTGTGAACGTAATCTCCTCAAAATTGATGAAAAAAATCAAGTTGGCGTCTGACTTGTAGTACAATCAAGAGTTTGGAACAGCAGGCCTACACAACACCCACGCCATTGGGGCATACTCTTTCCTTTCCATTCAAATTGGGAAGCTTAATTTAATGGCCCAGCAGTGGCCCTGGACAATTATACATATGATATGCTCATAGTACCCAGTTTATGATTGATTACGTGGGAATAATCAACGTGAAGCGATGTTTCCTCTCATTACTCAACTATGAAGTCACCTTAGTTTTATCCAATAAAGGCCCCATCAAGAACGATAATTCTTGTCTGGTTGAGTAACCGTTTTCCGCTTTACCTTTATATTTGTTATCACCTCTGGGTAAAATCCATAAGAATTGCCCAATTCAGTGGATGCTAGAGATGGTATCCCCTTCTATGCTGCAGATGAGGTAGTGATTAAGCTGGGTGAACAACGAGTAGTTGACACAAAGATCATCCTCCAAATTCCACACCACTGCTTGTTGCACCTCATAAGTGTGGTGGCGTTAGTCCCTTGGAGCTTTGGGTATTGCCTGGCGTTCTAGACCCATCTTACCAGAGGCCTATTACTCTTCTGTTGGGAAATCTCACTGGCAAGAACATATTTTAAAAAAAACCATAAGGAGATTGGCAGAGGCTTCTTAATCCCGGTGGATGATATTGAACAAATTCACTTTATTAGCTCTACGTTGGATATGGGCCTTCCAATGGATAACCTGGTATGTACCTTACCCAATGTCCATATTTCAGATGAGCTGACCTCATACGCGCTTGATAAAGTCTATACCCTATTGAAAGAATTTAGTGACATATTCTCCAAATCAGATAATGTCTATGGCCACATGAAGGGATGGTGCCACTCCATTGATGTTAGTGATGACCATCCCATTTGGTCAAAACCTTACCACAAATCAAAGGTGGAAGAACAGCAGATGAGGACGGAACTCAAGCAGCTACTAGACGCGGGGTTACTAGTTCCTTCACAAAGCCCTTGGTCTTCCCCTCTCTTACTTATCAAAAAGAAAAACGGAGGTCATCGGATAGTCATGGACTACCACAAATTAAATACCTCACAAAAAAGGATAGCTATCCTATCCCCCATATTGATGACGCCCTGGACCAACTCTCTGGCTTTAACTTCTTCTCCTCCATGAACTTGGCTAGTAACTATTGACAAATGGATCTTTCTCCCCAAGACCATGAGAGATGAGCTCTTATTTGCAGTGAGGGTCTCTTCCAACTCACCCAATTGCCTCAAGGGTTGTGCAATGCACTGCAACTTTCCAGCATGCGATGGATCACATCTTGCAGGACTTTTGTTAAGTTGTGTCATCGTCTATCTTGATGAAATCATGGTGTTCTCATAGACCTTTAATGAACATCTTGATCACTTGAAGGAGGTGTTCTAACGCTTATGTGGCTCAAATATGAAGTTTAAACCCTCAAAGTATACCTTCCTCCAAAGGAAATCAGATCTCCTTGGTCACTCCATTTCTCAAGAGGGAATTTAATCCATACAAGGTAAGGTCGAAGAAATTACAAAGATGCCTCTCCCTCAAAATTTATGGGATATAAGGTATTTCTAGGGATGATGGGTATTAACACCAGTTCATCCCTAAGTGCTCCAAACTCAGTGAGCTCCTTGTCCGCCTACTGACCAAGAACACCCCTTTCCATTGGGGCGCTGCTCAGAAGGCCACTTTTGAGATGTTGAAGCAACTGCTACAAAAACGTCCTATCCTAAGGCATCCTGACTATGGAATACCGTTTATCTTGTTTACTGACGCCTCAGACTATGCCATTGGGGCCATCTTAGCCCAAATGGATGAAAACGGTGTTGATCAACCCATATCCTATTTTAGCAAGATGCTGTCAAAGGTGGAACGCAACTACAGTGTAACAGAGAAGGAGTTCTTTGCCGTTCTGTTAGCTGTAAAGCACTACCGCCCTTTCCTGTATGGGACAACCTTCACTGTGGTTACAGACCACGCATCACTAAAAAATGGTTACAGAATATGAAGAATCCTACTGGCCGGTTAGATCTCTGGGCTCTAAAGCTCCAGCATTATGACATGAAGATTAAAAACTGTGCTGCAACCCATCACATGACTTTTGATGGGTTAACTAGGTTGCCAGTTCTTAACTTAGATAATACCAAGATGGAGAGGCTAAAGACCTTTTAGTTACCCCCAATGATTGGGAGGATGAGGATGAGCCTGTACATAAAAGGTTATCCTGGCACTCTCGCAACACCAAAGTGGAGAGTGGAAATTGTACAAGCAAGTGGAGGCAAAGTGGCTCCCTTATTTATGGCCCACAAAACGTGTACCTGTTATCCTTGAAGCTCACTCCACCCTATGACATGGAGGAGCAAAGAAAACCTATAAGTGGGTTAAGGATTAGTCCTATTGGGAAGGAATTATATAGACTATTGTTGAAGTCTTGGAAGCATGCCTTACGTGTAAAAAGTAATCTGGTTTCAAGACTAGATACCAATATCAACCAACTACCCCTCAACAACTGTTCCACACCATCAGCCTAGATGAAGTAGGTCTCCTCCATCAGATTACTGGTGGAAACAGATTTATCCTAGTAGGCATTGTCAACTTTACAAAGTGAGTTGAAGCCATGGCTCTTCCTGCCCAAACGTCCAAGGCTACTACAACTTTTTTGCATTAAACTCTTCATTCGTCATGGGCGTCCCCAAGTACTACTCTGCGACAATGGTAAGAACTTCATCTCCAGAGTAGTCAAAATCCTAGACATTTCCATGGGAACCCAACAACTTTTCTCAGCTCCTTAATCCATCTACCAATGGGACTTTGGAAATAGCAAATGGAACCTTGGTTTCCATTTTACAAAAAATGGCCTCCTCTGATCCACTTCACTGGGACCAATACTTACCCAGTGCTCTTATGGCCTACCAAATTAGCTATCACTGGATTTTAAAAATGTCTCCATTCTGTGTCTTGTATGGGCGGGAACCAGGAATACCTGCTCTGTTAGCTAAAGATATTTTCTCCTCTATAGTTGAGGAACCTGAAAAAGCCATGAGAATATTAGCTCACCATATCATTCAACTTCAATCTTAGGCTATGACGAACCTAGCTAAAACGGTCACTAAAGAAGGACAAGCTGCCAAAGAGCTTCAGGCTCCCCTGCCTTCATTTCAAGTGTCTGATATGGTCTTATACTACCATAATCGCATCACTTCTAGAAGTAGCAATCTTGGATAAATTTGAGAGGGTCTGTTCATCATCACTTACAAGAGAGGAAATGAGTACTCTATAAAATCCTTAGCTACAGGGTTTACCATTAATTTAGTACATGGCCATCTCCCACGGCTCTATTTTCCCCCAACATTCTTGAGGGGGTGATGTCAGATAATTGCCATTTCAACTTCGGCAAAAGAATGTTTTGAGTAAGACTAATCCTGATTTAGCAAATATGATCGCCAATTACACATCCAATCTCATAATAATATTGTTTCAAATAAAAATAAAGATAATATTGGCCAAAAAGAACCTGCTCAATTCTTGCTGGAACCCTGAAAATTGGGGCAACATTTTTTAAAATACAAAACAGGCTATTAACTTAAAATTAGCCAGTTGGATTGCTCTGACCATGTGGCATATTCTGGGGCGTCCATCAAATGGTTCCCTTCCATCCAAATATAGTTTGATTACAACACCTAAGTGGGGACCACCCCCTTTTGTAGGCGTGACAGAGGTCCCCCAAGGTGCAATTATTTTATCAAATGGTGATTGGTTGAATATATCAAATCATTACCACATGGGTACATTCTTCCCAGAAACAATTTCCCATCAATTGTCTCCATCAAGATAAATTGAATTCCTGAGCTCCAATAGGACGATTTTACATATTTCTTAATTCAGATGTTACCAAGCTATTCTGAACGTTAACGTTGAATCCCTCCGCCTAGTTGAGAGTATTCCTATCCAAAATTTCCCCTACAATTTCTGATGAAGGTGCAAAATATGAAATTGAGGAGCTTGCTTTCAGTGCAAGCTGCACTTTCATTGATGTGCAAAAACTTCTCTTTTGACCCCGATTATCCCCAAACCCACCAGCGCATCTAGTCTTTCACTTGTGTGCCAGCTCTCATCACTTTCACTGAGCATCAACTTGCTTAATACATTGAGGTGATAAACACCGCTGGCCTCATAACAAAGAAAACCCACAACTATACCTCCTTATGCCCCATATCGCTGATGCTCCCCCCATATGCTGTCCACATGGTCTGCCAGCTAAAGCAGGCACTGGAAAAAAGTTTCCCCAAAGCTTCCTCGCCATCTGATATGACTTCCTAGGCTGATAACTCAGGGGCTATATTGGGAATTTTTTATTTACTATAATCCCTTTGTTTGGCTCAATTGCAAATAAAGATGTTTGGCAGCTCCCTCTTTTGGGTTGGGCACCACTAGTTCTAAAAAAATTGAATTACATGACCCTCAATACTTGATATAGTTTAGATACTGAACATTAGTATTAAGAGGAATCACTTTTTTGCTTTTTCCACGTTCACATAAAAACCTTAAAAATACCAAACTTTACTTATATTATAAAAATTATTCTTAGTAAGTTTTAAGTGTTTTTGTGGAATCCAGCTGTATCAGCACCAGAGAGCCAAAAAACTTGCTGGATTTCCAAATAAGCAAGTTTTTTTGAACTTTTTTCCTACCTTTAAACCATACTTTAATTAAAATACTATCATACATTGCATAAGTTTAGTTAGTAGATTGACTTGTATTCTCAAAGGTACCATTATATATTGAAATTCTCATATAGCTATATATAAAATTAAACATTTATCTATACTTTTACTGTACATATTATTCAAAAAGTGAAGTTTGTTATTTATTTAGATACAATTGTAAATTAAAACTTTTTTTTGGTACATATATACATTTTGAATAAAATTTTACATAAAATGTTGTATTTACAATTGAGAATATTAGTATTTCCTTTAAATAATTAACTAGCACAACACTTTATCAATTCTAAATATTTTTTAAAGATTTCACATTTGATCTATCTCTGATAATGTAATATCATTGCAAGGTTTTCTCCCAGTTAATTTGGAGTTGTTCAATTCTTGGATCCTAAGACCATCAAGAGATCTAACTCAGCTAAGGCTGACATATGCTTGACCTTCAGCAAATAGCTTTGGACTCAGATAAACAAAGGCAAAGTCTACTTTTCTGCCTTGAATTTTATAGATGGTTGATGTCCATGTTATAATTAATACCCCATTTGTTGTCCAGCAGTTCTGTAGAATTACAAGGCAGGAAAATGATTGGCCTTTGGCTGTATTATGTGAGAGTCATCTCTGCCAAAGTCTATATAGAATGTTGGTATGTCATTCTCACACTGTTGTCCTCTAAAAAAATGTGGCTAATAAGATTCTGATATGACTGGTCAATAAGCCCTATTTAGTTTTAGCGGAATGGGTGAGTTTGGCCAAACTGAGGAGCATGATATTATTGATGAGATTATCTTGACATAAGGCAATAGGGTGATACTAAGCTTCAAACATATGATTAGTGGATCGCCTCCAATTAAAGCAATAAAGTGATGTCAAAATTTAATGATTAATTAGTAGATAGCCTTAAACAAAGGCAATAGAGAATTTTAAGAATACAATACTTGATCCAAACCAATGAGACTCGATGTAACTAAATAGTCTAAGCTGAGAGTGTGGTATAATCCAAAGTCGCTGAGATATAAATAAGATGAGATGATTGAAGGAGGAGGATGTTTGTTGGTAAGAAGAGTAGAGCGGAGCAGAAGGACTCTGCCATTAACTAAATAATAAAAGCATAATTGGAGCAATTGCTTTATATTCTATTATATCTACTAAATTGTTTTGAGGACTGACAATCTTCATATTGTCTTCCCGTTGCTTAGTGGGATTGACACTGTGCAAAAACTTCTCAGCGTATCTCAATAATATTACTAAAATTATAAAAGTGGTGCTCACTAAAGGGGGTCCATTGATCAACACCAAGAAAGAAAAATAAATAAAACACTCCAGGCGTCGGCTATGTTGCATCAGGCCTGCACTAATGGGGAATACTCCAGACAAACTGTGCCAATTAAATATGCGGATATCAAACCTGCCTTGGACGCTGTGCTCAAAAGGCAGGATGAGCTTCTTCAGGAAGTTTGTATTGATAAGTTGCCTCCATTTGATTGCAATGGGAATATTCATGGGTTCTTTAAGCGATTTTTGTTTATAACAGAAGGAGCCTCAGATCAGCATAAAGTGAAACTGTTAATGTCCAACTTGGATGTTAGAAGTGCTGAACATGCCACATGCTATCTTCCAAAAAGTTCCGTTACATACTGAAAATTAAAGCTACTGTGTTGCGGTTGTTCAAAGGAACAGCAAAGAGGTTGCAGCGGAAGGATGAGTTCTTGACCTTCAGGTTCCAGTATAATGAGACCCTCACTATGTTTGCTGATCAATTCATGGTGGAAGCTCATGTGCTAATTGGGTCAGGGTCTTTATTTGAATCTGACATGTGCATTGCAATGACCTCCACAGTAAATCCATCCTGCAAACTTAACACCATCATGACCCCAATGGTGTATAAAGATTTACCCTTACTAAAAATTGTTCAGTTCTTGAGCCATTTATCCGCTACCTTCCCTCCACCCATTATTGAGTGGAAACATACCGCCACCATTTCTGGATCTTCTTATTTGAAGTAATTCTCCCATCCAGTTCATATTCTGCCAGGTTACCCCCAGCAGGTTAACTTCTGCCTCAGACCTGTTTATTATCAACAGCCCAATTTCCAACCTGGCATAATTACACTAACCTTCCGCAGTTAATTATCAATCTGGATCTTTTTACGCCAATCACCTACAGTCCAAAATTTGGTATGGGCCATATTTCAATAATCAAGGATATAGGCCCTACAGGGTAGATTTTTTTGAATGTGGTCACCCTGGGCACCTGGCATGAGTTTGCTCAATCAGCAGGTCCATTATGTAAAGCAGGACCAGTACTACCAAGGAAAAGTCAGAGCGGAGTAAAGATGGGGTTTTCTACCTCTGTTATCCCAAACCAAACGTCCTATCTGAACCTATTAATGAATATTTGGTGGAAGTCCCTCAATATGATAACACATTCCTATATCAGCAGCCGGTTGGAGGTGTGAATATATTGACATGAGCGCAAGCCAAGGACATGGTGGAAGAAGGATCTATTGAGCAACCAAAGCCATACGCTTGTCAAATGTTTGACCAAGTTTCCTGTACATGCTGGACCCCTCCTCTGATGCACCTTCCCTGTACAGAGTAAATATCGCCCTTCTAGTAGAGCTATCATCAAAGAATACCTAAAAGTTGGCAAGGGGGTTATAAGTTTCCTTGGGAAAAGAGATCTTTTAAGTGTTCACATATTAGACAATCAAAATTCTTATTCTGAATGGACATATTGTGAAATTGTTGTAACCAAAACCCAATTTCATGCTATAATAGACATAGGCGCCCCAATCAACATAATTTCCACTAAGTTGGTGGCAGAGTTGACAATGAAATATGATGTAGATCATCAAATGGTGTATGGAACCGCTGATGCCAAAAGCAGAGTACAAGAGGGAGCGTATAGTGCGTTGCCCTTGCAGCTTGGGTCAATTTTTGCCGTATCTCCAGTAATAGTGCTACTGAACAGCTGTTATGACCTGCTGATTGGACCTGAATTTATGCGTCACTTCAGTGCTGTTGTCAATATGATGGATGAAACCTTTGTAAATTTGGGGCAGGATTACAATTTATTTCACCTCCAGCGAAGTACCAATGGATCTGGTGCTATGGGACATGTCAACCTCGCCTATAGTGATGGTGTAATTCTGGTGCGCTACCATTGACTAAAGAGGAAGACCCAGGCCCTCCCAAAGCAGATATAAAAATAAAAAGGGTTGCCTCTGCGAGCTTCCAGGCCTATATCATTACCTCCTGTTATCAAGTAATAGTAAACACCAAGTTGGAGGTAGAAGTTCTAGATGGACTCTATGGGGAAGATATTGGCCATTAACAGCAATCACGGCTTAAGCCTCACGTGGCTCCAAGCATTATAATATGAGGACAAGTGGATATCAAGTTTCTACTTGTGAATCTACAAATGGAACCATTGCAAATCCGCTGACACCAAATAGTGACATACTTATACTTGACCCCTGTTTAGGAGGTCCTTCAGGTTCACAAGTTTGGGTTGTTGGATTAATTTGGTCTAACATTCAAGCCGCAATCTGGCATAAGGATGGTGGTACCACTCAAAAATTTAGTCATTTTTAGCATGAGAACAGAAGGATCAGGCAATATTTTTATTTGAAAAATATGAGGAGCTTTTCACTGTCAATGACCACAATTTAGAGTGCGCTCAGGGGGTGGTCCATTAATTGGACACTGAGAATAATCCCCCCATCAGGTCGCGGCCAATCCGCCGATTGAGGGCAGCAGAGGAAGTAGTAACTGAAGAAATTGAGAAGCTGCTGGAGCAAAGGATGCTCAGACTATTATAGAGCCCATGGGCTTTGTCTATTCTTATTGTAAAGAAGATGTAAAACACCAACTGGCTAGTAATAGACTACTGAAAGCTTAACAGCATCACCAAAAAAGACTCATACCCCTTGCCGCAGATTGATGATTCTCTGGATTGGTTAGGCGGAGCTTGTTACTTCTCATTGATAGATTTGATGTTGGGCTACTGGAAAATCGAGTTGCCCACAGCGGAACAAGAAATGCGCCATCATCACGTCTAAAGGGCTTTTCCAGCCGACCTGTATGGCACAAGGGCTGTCTAACGCCCCAGCCACGTTCCAACAGGCCGTGGATACCATCCTTGGTGACTTAAAGCTGTCGTGCATTCTCATGTACTTCAATAGTATCATTGTTTTTTCATGGACGTTTTATGAGCAAATTTCCCATCTGAGGAGGTATTCTGCCAGTTTGCTGAGGCTAAATTCAAGATTAAGCCCCGAAAAATGTCACTTCTTTAAAGACAAGCTGGAGTACCTAGGGTTCATAGTATATGCAAAGGGGCTACACCCTCAACCAGATAAAGTGGAAGCTATTTGGAAAATGACTCCGCCAAGCAGCAAATGTGATGTACAATTATTTTTGGGGATTTTCAGTTACTACTGAAGCTTTATCCCCAACTTCAGTTGTATTGGAGGACTGCTGTTTGAGTTACTTATAAAGAATGATGCGTTTAAATTGATGGAATGTCACTAATTCTCCTTTGATACACTTCAGACGACATTAATTAGTGCTCCAGTGCTACATTATCTAAAGTTTTGAAAAGAGTTTATTGTCCAGATGGATGCATCTCTTTCTGCCGTTGGGGAAGTTCTATCACAAAAAAGATGATGAGGGGAGGAGCATCTGCTTGCAACTGTAGTTGTAGCTTTTATTGCCACAAATGCAATTACACTGTGACCGGGTGGGAGTGCTTAGCGGTGACTTTAGTGTTAGATTCTGGTTGTTGACTTAAAAATAAACCTTTGAAAACCATCTTATTGGGCCAATTATCCCTTCAACTCTTGAGCTAACACCTATACTCTCACCTTAAAAGCCTACTGCAATTATATAATTAAGGCTGGGTATCTCAAATTCTATTCAATCAAGTATTTTATCTAAGCAATCAGGTCAGTTACGCTCGCATATTATGGCCAATTTCCTATGCATCAAATCTCAGCAATTGGTCCCAATTATTGGGAACACAATCAAATAAATTGTATACAAAATCATTCAGTACTGACCCAAAGTTAACGTCTAAAAATTCCATGGACCATGGGATGAATAAAAAACGTAATCAATTTTCCACCTTAGGGCTAAATTCATATGTTGATCAACATAATTGGCATGATAGCACTTGCCATGGACCGCCCAAAGGGAGTACCTAGCGCTATCAAGGGAGAGCACAGCCAACATCCCAGTTGATGGTACATCATCTACTTCAATCAAGGCAAGAATTTCACATAAGGTGTATGACATCAGCAGTATTACGAAACTCAAATCAAGAAAATCCTGGGACAATTTTTCATGCTTTTATCGCAATTTTTGTACCTGAAATCATCTTGAGTTTGAGAGCATTTTGCCACCAATAAACCTAAGAAAAGGTTTCAGTCAGATCAGTTCAAGGGCTGAACTGAGGTGGTAAAATATATGTTGAAATTTTGTACTTGAATGTGGCCAGTAGATTCCCTAGAGGTATAAATACCAGTGCTTGGCCTAATGACTAGACATCAAATAAATACCTGCTAATAAAAGTTATTTTATTTCATCTTTTACCAGTTTCTCATCTGAATCATTTCTTTGGAGAAGTGTTGACAAACTGGAAGGACTGAATCCCCAATTTTTACTGTTACTTGCCTCAGAAGAAGTTCCCAAATATGTTGAGAAAATTATGCCCAAAATCAACTAGAAGCATCGGGCTATATTAATAGGTCTAGTGAGTTTCCAAACGGTGAATATACCGTAAGCCACTGGCCATATCAAGGATCATCTGGTGGAACTTCAAACTGAATATTTGTGCAGGATACCTATTTTGAAGTGAGCGATCCTCAGAATTTTATAACTGGTGCTCACTCAAAACTGGTGACACTCTCCAAAATGGATTCTGGTAACTAATCCTAGCAGATTTGGACAGACGAAACAGCGACATCAAGATGTGAACTAGCAACAAGGCCATCTCAGATTATTTTCCCAGTCACTAAGGCTCCAAAGCTGGTCCTTCATGCACCCAAAATCTTGTTAATGTGGGGGGACTCATGCAGCAAAACCAGTTGTCCCAAATAGGGATGAGGATGATGCCTTGAAAAATAAGAAATTTTAAAAAATCTGGATGTTTATATCAAGATTGCAGGCCAGAAACACTGAAATTACTAAGGAAATTTAGAAACTCAGAATGCAATTATCAACTGCAAATTCTCGAGTAGATAGTATGGACAAAGACATTAAAAGCATAACGTCCAATCAAGCTTTATTCAAAGAAAAGCATGACAACCTCAAAAACCCAAGTGGCTCTTGCTCACCCAGCCTTGACAAAAGAAAAATAGGAAAAAGCTCTGTCCATTAGGCCAAAAAAGTTTGGAAAAACTAAGGGCCAAATTCAAGCATCAGAATCTAATAGTTCAGAGCAATGTCATGAAACTGAATTTATTGGAAATTGACACTGATGCAGAAACTGATATTTTGAACATCTGTTCTATGCCTAGAGTACTGGCAGCAATACCAACTCCAGATACTCCCCAACGGGAAAGAGGGTTGATTATGAGCAATGATACACTAAGACGTTCAAGAAGAAGTATAACCATTATGCCCAAAACAGGGCGAGATGACTTCAAACTATTAAATTTACCAAAATTCAATAAGGATGGAAATGTTCACTCTTTCCTCAAGTTAATTGAAAAAGCAATGAGAGGAGCATCAGACCATGCAAAAGGATCAGACCATATTTAACTCACTCGATGCCCATAGCTGTGACCTTGTTAAGCCCTATTTGGGTGACGATTGATCCTATATGGATGCCAAAATTGAAATAACAAAACAGTTTGGAAGGCCTGAGAAAATTAAAGACCTGAAAAAGAGAGCTTCTTGATATTGAATTCAAACAGAACGAGACTATTAAGGACTTTGCAGATAGATTCTTCCATGAGGCACAAGTTCTATGTGGGCACAATGCAATAGATAAGTTTAATGTCAATATTGCAATGGAGCATGCAATTATGCCCTTCCATGAACTGCACAATGTCATGTTGCCTGTATTCAATGGAAGCTTGGACATCCAAGAGCTTACCAATTACTTGGAAAGTTATTCCCATAAATTTAATACCCATAATTGGGCCAAATATCAGCAAAAATCCCAATTTTTGGGCCCAAAAAACAACACTATGTCTGACCAGGGGAAAAATTTCCAAAATATGAGCCAAAAATTCGAGCAGAAGCAACAAACAGGGCCAATTACATGCCAAAAATGTCCGCTCATCATCACTTTTGAGCGAATTTATTAAAAAGCATCCGTTAATTTTCCATCACCATCTTCACAGTATCAGTTTCCATTTTATGTCAGCGGATCCGCCACCTGCTAGCGTTTTCCGCCCTGCAGGCAAACGTGTGAGAACTGGTTCATCCAGTCCGCCTAATGCATCAGGCCGTTTTGTCCCTCCTAGGGACTTATCATTACACTTAGCGCGAGTACACCCAACCTGCCCCCACCCACTAGCCCTTCCCCAATCCAATATTCACTTTTGCCTCCAAGTTGAATATGGGCGTCTCTTCCCATATGCTGACAAAGCAATAATTGAGCTGGCAACATCCACGTTTTCACCAGCAGGATTTATAGAATTCCGCCCTTATAAGGGCTATTTTGATATTGGTTTTCCCACTGAAGAGGACGCAGCTGCAGCAGCATCTACGCCCTTAATATATAAAAACACTCCTATTTCCACAACCCGTACACGCCTATCCAGTGACACCACAATGGTGGTGACCTTTGCAAACCTTCCTTCACACCTTCCGCCTCAAAGACTCTATGAAGAACTGATGATGGTGCTATCTAAATATGGTACAAACCCCATCCTCCACTTCCAGGTCCAAAGTGGACTGGGCGGTTGGCAGCACCATGGGCAATGGCCACCATCACCCCCATCAACCAACCGTAGCCCAGCACATCCCTCCATGTGCCCATATCCCATCTGCACCAGACCACTTTTTTTGGGCTCATGTTGACAACAGCCAAACCATTTGTCCCCTATGCCATGAATTAGATCATTCCAAGAAATCCTGTAGTTTCAACTTAAAACTAGCAGATTCCGCCATGCCCACACATGGGGCCGCACAATCAGCGTTTGAGTGGGGATTTTGGGTGCCCCCACCCCCTCCAGCTGAATGCTTAAAATCCAACAAACCCTTTGCAATTACAGCCCAAGCCGGCTTAATTTAAAAATAATTTACCCAATCAGGAACAGGTTTGGACCTATCTTCAGTCCAAACGATATAACGCCCCAAAAATTACCCAACTAATACCTCATCCATCAGGGTCAATTTTTCTCAATCAAAATCCCTGGGACCTATTGGATGAAATTGCTGAATCTGGGGAAATTATACCTCCTCCCGACTTTCCAATTAATTTGGAACCATATCTTCCTTCAGAGATCGATGCTTCATGCCCACCTAAGAAATATATCCCCAAACCCACTGCTACCCCATTTTTTAGTGACCATCGACTTGCTGAAGCTGCGGTGGCTGCTCCTGACAGCTGCCATCTCTGTGAAGCCGTGGCACAATCTGTTGCTCAATTTGAAGAAGGGCTACATCCACTCTGTTACCCTGTTGATTTCCCTGCGGTTGCAAAGGAGGAAATTGAACGATTAAGGGCAACTGCCATCTCTGCTTTCACACAAGTTGTTGCGCTTGCAGAATTTTCCCCCACTACGCGCATCACCAGAGCCAATATAGCCAAATTTTCTCAGCTTCCTGATGCATGCATACAAGCTGAACACCATGTTGCCGAACTCCTAGAGGCTATGCTCCAGGCCCAGCTTGTTACCAATGAAATTAACCCCTTTTCATTTTTCCTCAACCCGCATCCTGTGGATGCCCCAACCCCTTTGCTCTCAACTTTCGCCCATCTCTTCAATAATGAAGAGGAAATCGATAAGCTGTCTGAAACTCCCTCCTCTCCACCTCCGCCATGGTAGGATAAGCGGTCCATGACTGCTACACCTGGTTGGCTTGGTTTTTCCCTTTTTGTTTTGGTGTTCCGCCATTCATATAGGGCTTTTAGTTTGTGTTGTTTTTTAGTCAATTTTGTATCAGTACTGTCTGTCCCCTGGTCAGCTTGCCTCGAACTAGTATATGCCAAAAATGTGGTCAACAAGGGCGTTTTACTAGCCAATGCTACAGACGTTCCAACAAAAAGCTTGGGGTCAACGTTGCTCTATAAATCAAAAGTGACAGTGAGGCGGGAAAAGGTCAGGTGATGTAGAGGTGGAATGTTCTAAGCCACCAATGTTCAAACCATTCCACCTGACCCTGGTGAGCTCTTTAGGGCTGAAGATGTTGCTGAAAATAACCTTCAACCATATCGGGGCTAATGGTGTCATGATGGTCACTACTTGGGCCACAGCTATAGAAACTAAACACTTGAAAATAACAAAAGATATCCGAGCAGAGGTATCAAAACCTTACGCAAAGAAATTTATTGATCAGGGTTTATACCTACAACCATGATTTTCAACTGGCCTACCCAAGCTTACCAACGTTTGAGTAGCTATTCCCATGAAGACTTTAGCAGATAACTTCCTAGAAATTGGCTTAATCTTGAAATCACACCTGTAATTGGGCAACAGTCACATCATTATACAATATTTATCTCTGAAGAGTACTCTGAATGTACTTATGTGGACATAGCAGTGAACAAGGTGCAAGTTTGAGCCATTTTTGATAGTGGTGCTCATATCAATATAGTCAGCACAAAATCGGTTAAAAAACTGAAAATTGTGCCCAATGTTGCCCATTGTCAGGAGTATGAATTCACTGGAGCGCATACAACCAATTCGCTGGGCGCCTACAGTACCCTACCACTCTGATTTGGATCAATTGTAGTAACAGCACCTGTCATAGTGTTGCCAAATACAAATTACAATATCCTAATCGGGACTGACTTCCTAAGAAGATATGGAGTTATTACCAATCATAAGAACAATACTCTCACCATTCTTGGCCAGGCTATTCCACTTTACTATAACCAGGATAAGGCAGTCGAGAAAAGAAACCCAGACTAGTCATAAATCTAGCCTACAAAGATGGAGTCATCCCAATTGAGTATTCCAAAGCACAGTCAAAGATAAAACCACTACCCACACAGTTTGATAAGTCAAATGGCATTCCACTTCAATCAAATCAGACCATCACCATATCATCCAGAGAACAAGTAATTGTCCCAATGGGACTAACATTATCCTGGAAGGACTTTATGGCGAAGTATATCAACCATGGTCTAAATCTCGATTTGAACCAAACATTGCCCCTGGCATTATCATTCCAAGCCACGGAGAAATATATATCTAATGTGTAAACCTACAAAATCAGCCCATCTCCATCAAGTGACATCAAACAATTGCTTTTCTGCATCTGTTCCCTACCACGGAAATTTACTCATTCTATGAGTTCAGAACTCTTGTCAAATAAGGGCTCCCCAATAAGGACCTACTCAGCATAAATAATGTTGTCCATATGGCCAATTTAAGCAACCTGATCAACTATGAGAAGGGCCAAGCTCAGGAGTTATTCTCTAAATATTGGGAAGTATTCGCACAATATGATTTTGAATTGGGATTTGCTAATGGTGTCACCCACAAAATTGATACTGGAGATCATAAACATATTTGATTACACCCAATTAGATGCTCAAAATCATCAGAAGAAGCAGTATCCAAGGAGATTAAGGAACTCCTCAATCGTGGCATGTTAGTACCTTCAAAAAGTCCATGGGCAGCACCAATTTTAATAGTGAAGAAAAAGGATGGAAGCAACCGAGTAGTCATTGATTATTGGAAGTTAAACAATATCACCAAGAATGACTAGTATACACTGCCACAAATTGACAACGCCTTGGATAGGCTAGGGGGTGCGAAGTTCTTCTTGGCAATGGACCTTATTAGCGGAAATTGGCAAAATAGATGTTCCCAAAGAGGAGCGTGAGAAATGTGCAATTATAACACAAGAGGGCCTATTCCAACCAATGAAAATGCCTCAAGGGCTCTGCAATGCCCCAATTACTTTCAGAGGGCCATGGACACAATCCTGGGGATTTAAAGTTGTCATATATACTAGTGTATCTTGATGATATCAATGTTTTCAGCCACACTTTGGATGACCACCTGGAACACTTAGGAGGGTTCCAGAAGGCTAGTTGCTGCAAACTTAAAAATCAAGCCCAGAAAATGTCAGTTTTTCAAAGACCAACTGGAATACATCAGATTTGTGATTGATAAAGTGGGTCTTCAGACCCAACCTTTAAGCTGGATGCCATCTCCAAAATGAGATGACTCAAATCTAAGCGTAATACTCAAGTATTCCTAGGCATGATCAGGTACTATCATAAATTTATTGCCAACTTCGCACAACTTGAAGAGCCGCTTTTATATCTGATTAAAGATAAGGTCCCATTCAACTGGACTCCAAATTGCCAGGATGCGTTTGACCAACTCTGATCAGCCCTATTAAGCGCACCTGTTCTTTGTTACCCAGACTTTGATCTTAAATTTATCATCCAAACTGATTCATCCCAAATGGCTGTAGGGGCCGTATTATCCCAAGTTGGAGAAGATGGTGAAGAACACCCAGTTGCCTTCACTAGTCGGACCATAATTGTTCAAAAAGGAACTATACGGTGATGGAACAAGAATGATTAGCCATCATATATGCTTACAAGCAATTCTGGGTCTATATTCATGGCTTTAATTTCAAAGTTGTTACCAATCATGCTTCCCTCAAGATGGTTAAACAACTTAAGAGAACCTGAGGGCTAATTTAGCCCGCTGGGCATTAAAACTTCAAGCTTATGACTACACCATTGTGCATTAAGCTGGGGCAAAACACCAGAAAACCAACTGTCTACCACAACTACCCACCATTTCAACACTTGGGCCACCAATGAGTTCTTTATGAAAATAATCAGCAGAGAGTATCAAGTTGAGCCTGAATCCGACCAAAAAATATTATCAGATCTACAAAAAATACAATCATTAAAAAACGGGATGCTTTACAAGATTGTCAAGGACAAAAAGTATATTTTCCTAAGACCATCGGCCTGAACAGACCTAATAATGGCAGCGCATAAGGCCATAGGGCATGGCGGATTCAAGAAGATGAAAGAGCATCTGAAGCACTTCTACTACTGGGAATTAATGCATTTCGACATCCAAGAAATGCTGGAATGCTGTGCAGAGTGCCAAGGCAAAAAACCGTTCTGAAAAAGCACATCTTACCAGCTTGTTTGGCCCAACTTTGCCTGGAACACTGTATCTATTGACATTGTTGGCCCACTTCCAACAAGCAATATGAAGGACAAGTACATAATTGTAGCCATCAACCACTTGGCCAAATGGGTCGAGGCCAAGGCCATTCAGGAAGCTGGAGTAGCAACCACCGCCAAATTCATCCTTGAAAACATCATCCACAAACATGAATGTCCCCAGCTTATTCTGACTGATAATGAAATTAATTTTACTGCCAATGTCCTTGCCAAGCTCAACCAACTATTGGGAGTATGAGGGGTGCTTTCTTCCCCCTATCACCCCAAAAGTAATGGGACTGTTAAGCGCGCAAATGGGACGTTGGTGAACATTATCTGGAAATTAACCTTGGCTAAACCATCCAAATGGAGTACTTATTTAAGTTTGTCATTTTTCGCCTACAACATCTCCTATAATTCATCAACCAGGATGTCTCCGTTTCAAGTATTATATGGTAGACACCCAGCCCTACCAATGCTGCTATATTCAGCCATAGAGGATCCTGGCGAAAACACTTACCCTCAGTATGTTGAGAAGCTTGTGGACGCTTTAATCAAATTACAAGCTCAAGCCTTTGACTACATTTTTGCTAATAAAAAGTCCAACATCAAAAGGAATTAGAGAATCACTATACACTGGCCAAATTCAAAAGTTAAAGATGAAGTTCTATTTTGCAACACCCACGGATTGGGCTGATTGCAAATTTTAGATTACATCTGGGTTTAGCCATTTTGTGTGATTGTGAAAACGTCTAAGTTCATATACACAATCAAGAATATTAGGTGCAGCCATATATAACTGAGTCCATGCATAAATTCCCAAGAAGAAGTTTGTAAATGGACCAATTAAGAAAAAGAAAACGTAAAAAACATAAAAAACAAAAGCAGTAAAATAATTTATATGATAGTTTTATTCTAATTAATATTTTAGTTTGCACTTGAGGTAGGGGAGAGGATCCAACTTCAGACATGACGGGCATTTTGGGCCAAAATTAACAATAAGAGGATTATAGTTTTGACTCAATGGGCGTTTGGGCCAAAGTTAACAAATAGAAAACCCAACTCCATGCTTATTGGGCGTTTGGGCTGATAATAATAGACCAACAAAGGCTAATCAGGAATCTTAGGGCCTATGTTCAAGTCAAGAGGGAGGAAATGTCAGATTCTAGTAGTTGACTCAAAAATAAACATTTGACAACCATCAGATCAGAAAAATTATCACTTCAACGCTTGAGCTACCATCTATGCTCTCACCTCAAAAGCCTACTGCAGATATATAATTTGGGCCAAATATCTCCTTTTCTATTTGATCAAGTATTTTATCTAAGTGCTCAGGCCTAATATGCTTGCATATTATGGCCAATTTCCTATGCATCAAATATTGGCAATTGATCCCAATTATTGGGAACACAATCAACTAAATTGTATACAAAATCATTTGGGACCAACCCAAAGTTAACGTCTAAAAATCCCATGAACCATCAGATGAATGAAAAAAGTAATCAATTTTCTACCCTAGGGCAAAATTCGTATGTCAATCCATGTAGTCAGCACATGTGGAATTTTTGCCCATATTCCCAGCCTGCTAGATTACAAAGAATCACTGGGGATAATTCCTAAGGCGAGGTGAATTCAAAATCGGTTGGCCCTAAATTCAGAGTAACTATGTTTGGGGATTTTGGGATATTTGCCTTGTTTATCCGTTAAGGATCAATACAGACAAACGTCAAAGATCTTGTTGGGTGAAGTTGCTAACGAAATAGGGACATCTGATAGTGATTAGCTATCAGGTGTACCAATTGGGATTGGTCAGGTTTCATCACCAAATTATTGAGAATGTAAGTAGTAAGTTGCAAGGTGAGTGATGTTGCCTGCAACTAGCAAATTGATCAGTTGGTTCATGACATTCCTTGATGGGTAACAAGTTACATTACTGAAGCAGGTCACTAGCCAAATATGGTTTGTTCACTTAAATTGAGAGGAAAACGTTAGGGACATGTTTTCTGACTCTTTTTGTTTTAGGATCTTGAGGATGTCCAATTATGTAATCCTAGCCAGGATGGGGAAGACCAATGCTGAAAAGACAAAGGATGGGTGATTCAACAGCAATGGCTGATGTTTCATCGAAGAGGTGTCAACCAGGGTTAGACAGCCAAGTCCACTATAAATTCCCAGAATTCACTTAGAATAAAAACCAAGTTATATAGTTCAATAGCTATATAGTTTAAGTAATAAACTATATCAGCTTTCAATTATTTGTTCTTCTCAAGGATATTATTGCTGTGTTCAATAATTGGGAGACTCTTTAAGGAAAAGAGTAAAGATCTGAGCGGGGATCTAGAGAAGAAGCATAAACAATAGGAGATTACTGCTGACTGTGTGTTGAACCGGAGAGACTGTCACTAGGGAATCTCAGAGAAGATTGGGTTGGACAGTACGAGGGAATGTATCCCTATTTGAGACATCACAAGTATTTTGAGTGGAAATACTGGCCAAGTGTTGGGCCAAGATCCAAGAAATTCATTTTAACTATGGATAATAGTCGTCATACTATTACCAACTGATAATATAAAATACTATACAATGCAGATAAAATTGCAAAATAATTGAACCTGTGCAAGTAAAAAAGTTTTTGGGGGTTATTGGCAAATAATAACCAGTGCCAATAATATTTCACTAATTGGTGCTCACTACAGGGGCTTAGTTGAGTAGAAGAACTTAGAAGGATCTCGTATAAAGACAAGTTACAAAAACTTGGATGGAGTTAGTTACTTTTAATCAGAATTCCCTAAACCCAGCGGATCATCAAGAATTAATAGCCTTGGAAGAACAAGTCGCCAAGATGGAGGAAGGGATCGATAATGTCATGAGTTTTGGGAACAAGTTACTTGGAAAAGTAACTCTGTTAAAGAAAGAAAGAAGGGGACCTAATTTGAGAGGTCTTATATCTGAAAATGGAGTGGGAAACATATTGCATTCATTCAAGAAATTTTAGCGCTGATATTGAGTGACTGATCAAGCAGGTCAAGGAGCTAAAATCTCACAAATGCGATTGTGAGATATTTGCAGCAAGCGAGCGCCAAAGAAAGAAGTCCTCATATGATAATTGGGAAGTCAAATACCCCAGAAAAAATGCCGCCCGTTTTTGCTACCATTTTGGCGATGATTACTGAAGTCACTCCCCAAGTGAGCCAGGTAGTGAACCTAGAGAATTGGCTAGAGATAACTCAGAGGAATTTAAGGCAACGCTGAAATTGCTGAAGTTCCAATGGGATAATGCCACAGCATTTTTATAACTGTTTGATATGACCATGTATGGCTACAGTAATCATCAAAAGGCATTGATGGTCATGAATTAACTAGACACTGACTGTCAGAACTTAATGCTTCCCACCTGGAGGGGAACAGCTGATCATATGCGGAGGCCAAGGCAGCCATCATGAAGGAATTTGGGAGTCTAATGCACATGTTGAAGCACAAACAGGAGCTTATGGGAACTAGTTCCATAAAGATGTGTTTTAAGCAAGCTTTGCAGATCGGTTCTACCAGGAGTTACAGGTCCTGGTTGGAGTGAAGGTACTGGATGACTTCAACGCCAGGATCGCAGATGATAGTTAACAGGGTTGACATTAGAGATACCTGAGCTGTTGTATGGGGAGGTCTGAAGCCCCTGGATGAAGTCCAGTGTAGAGCCATGGGTGGCTCCTGGAATAATAATGCCAGGACAAGGAGAAATTCGAGTTCTCCTGAAAGATTTAAGTGAAAAACCAATGAAGATCAGGAAGAATTAGATCATCATGTTAGTTCATCTAATACCAAAGGCCAAATTGAGGATATTCCACAATTTTGGGACTCTTGAAGAGATAGGATTAGTGGCCAGGGTAACTGAGAGTATCAACCTATTGGTTTTTTGAGACTAACTCAATGATCTGAAGGAAGGCCAGTAAGAAGAGGTGCTCAAGTTGTTCAAAAAGTATTGGGAAGTATTTGCTCAGGATGACCATGATTTGGGATGTGCAAGAGATATGATCCACAAGGTCGACACTGGGAAAATTTACTGATCAGTATGAGACAGATTTGACAGTCAAAAGTGGCCGAAGAGGTAGTGGAAGATGAAATCAGAAAACTAGTGAAGCATGGGCTTCTAGTTCCATTGCCAAGTTCCTGGGCGAGTCCAATTCTAATCTTGAAGAAAAAGGATGGCTCTAATCAGGTTGTTATTGACTACCAAAAGCTGAATAAGATTATAAAGAAGGGTTTGTATCCCCTGCCAAGAATTGATGATACACTAGATCAATTGGGACAAATGAAGTATTTCTCTGCAATGGATCTGATCTCAGGATATTGGCAAATCAATTTGCCAAAAGAAGACCAGGAAAAATGAGCAATTATTACTGAACAGGGTCTATACCAACTGATGAGGATGCCCCAGGGTCTATGTAATGCGCCTGCAACGTTCCAGAGGGCCATGGATGCTATACTGAGCGACTTGAAGTTGTCATGTGTCCTGGTATACTTGGACAATATCAATATGTTCATTAGGACGTTTACTGACCATCTATCCAACTTGGAAGAAATATTCAAGCGACTGTATACAGCTAATCTGAAGATTAAGCTAAGGAAGTGTCACTTTTTCAAAAAAGAGTTGGAATATCTGGGATTCATGATCAACTCTAGTGGTTTGCAGCTGCAAGTCCGGAAATTTGAAGCCATAGAATGGATGGGAGTGCTAAAGAGTGTCTGAGACATCCAAGTGTTCCTTGGAATGGTAAAATACTACATAAGATTTATTCAGGACTTTTCCCAAATAGCTGAGCCATTATTCCATCTGTTGAAGGATCCAAAAAAAGGATTTGTATGGAATGAAGAAGTGCAGGAATTCTTCAATGAGCTACGCCAATGTTGATTCTCAGCGTATAGGCTTGATTCCGCTGAGTCAGTTTACACAGGGTATTAGCCACTGTTTAACTAGTTGGATGATATGAAGATTGCCAACTTTCTAATAAAATTTGATAAACTATATATGGAGCTATCGCCTCTTATTTTGACCTTTATTATTTAGTATAAATTGCAGACTTATCTGCAGCCACCTAATCACCAGAAAAGACCTCCCTTCAATCCTCCATGTGACTCTTTATATCTTGGTTCCCCAAGCTGGATGCATCCTCAGCTTGGTAGTCTTACATTCATCTTTTCATTTCTAGAAGTTCTTATTTATATCGAATCTCAGCATAATTTCCCTCAATTCGCTGAATGGTCATCTTTTTGACTGATTATAATTTATATACCTTTTCCATAAATCTTGAGACTTGTCTCAATTCCCCCTCAATCCGCTAGTATGGGTAGTGTATTGTCCAGTCATATCAACTTCCTGACAACTGGTACCTAATAGATTCTCCACTTTTAAAATATCCAAATTTTGATTGAGAATTTATTTTACAAACTGATGCTTTGTTGACAGCAATTGGCGCCATACTTAGCCAAGTAGATGAGCTTAGGGACGAACATCCAGTGGCATATGTGAGATGAACACTCTCAGATGCTGAGAGGAAATTCATCATAACTGAGCATGAATGCCTTGCAGTCATTTACATCTGTAAGAAGTTTTGGGTGTACATACACAACACATTTTAAAGTGGTGATGGACCACTCCTCATTGCATTGGCTCCATATTTAAGAGAACCAGAAGGATGACTGGTTCAATTGGCACTTAAGCTACAGGCTTATGATTATGAGATTGTCCACCGAGTGGGGGCTTCTCACCAGAATGCAGATGGTTTATCACAGTTACTAATGGTCTAGCTGGTATACCCACAGGTGGATGAGTTATTCCAGATAATGGTCAATGGAGAAATTAGTAACGAGCCCTGATAAATACCAAGGTGCTCTTCAAAAAGTGATGGATAACACTGAGACCATGGATGGACAAGTGTTTAGGATGATTAATGGGAAGAGGTTGATATTTTCAAAGCTGTCAGAATGAGCAGCTATTGTTAAAGCTGCTAATAAGGTTTTCAGGCAAGGAGGCCTGAGAAAAATGACCAATTATATTTGCCAGTGCTACTACTAGGAGTCATTCAACTATGATGTCACCGACTATCTAGCTTGTTGTGTGGAGTGCTAGCTGCACAAGCCACATAAGAATACAACTGGATACTGACTGGTCTGCCCTGGATTTGCCTGGCATACAGTGTCCATTGATGTGATGGGACTTCTGATGATGAGCACAGGGGGATTCAAGTACATAATAGTTGCCATCAACCATCTGACAAGATGTCGAGATGGCCCTGGTGAAATTAGACACTACCAGAACCGCAAAGTTCATCCTGGATCAAGTAGTATATTAACATGGATGCCCACAGGTCCTGATTAGCAATAATGGGACAAATTTCACATCTCATGTGATCTTGAGATGAATGAGATAATGGGTATTAGAGGAGTCATGTCAGTACCTTACCAGCTGGAGATGAACAGACTGGTAGAATGAGTGAATGGAACGCTGGCCACGATGCTGAGGAGCTGGTTGCAGGAAGAACTTCCATGTGGGGAATGTACCTGAGTTTGGTGACGTTTGCCTACAATATCAGTCATCATACAGCAACGGGAAATATGCTGTTTGAATAGCTATATGGGAGGAAGGCCGCGTTGCCGCCAATTTTATACTTGGTGGTGGAACCAACATTGGGATGAGTGCTGAACAGTACTTGAACTGATTGACAAATATCTGATAAATATGCAATCACAAGCATTCAATACTATGCTTAAGAAAAGGATATGAGCAAAATTGATGGATGACAAGAACTGAATGGCCTTAGCAGAATATTGAATAGGTGAAAGAGTTTCCTATTGTGATATTCATGGTTTCAGGAGAAGAAACAAACTGTATGCGTTGTGGTCAAGTCTGTTTGAGATTATCACCAAGATGGCAACTGACGCCTACTCCATCAAGAATCTCTTGGATTGAAGAGTTGTAAATCAAGTTCATGCTAAGTGATTGAAGCGATGGATCAATGAAAAAAGCAAAAGTTTTCCCAAAGGACCGATGAACCATTAAGTTGGTCATGTCCTGACGATTAGGTCAAGTCTGAAAAAGGACCTTTGAACCAATCATGATGTTTAAGTCTGAAAAAAAGTACCTCTGAACCATAGAAAACTGATAGGTTTAAGAATACTTAGGAACTAGTTTGGGGGAAAAGTAAAGAAAGATGGACCACTGAACTGAAACAAGGTCAAGTCCCATGGAAAAAAGAAGGAAAAATTAAAAGATTGATAAAAGATATTGGAAAAAAAGATTATATATCACATAGGAAAAAACCAATATATCTTTATAATTTTTTTATTGATTATCCTCAATAAAGGGATGATTCCGCCTATGTTGCTCCTTGTGGGAAGGAGGATGGATTGTAGTAGGAATGAATACCCATCAAAATCTATGTGAGATTGGATGCTAGCAAGGGCTAGACCTACATGAGACCAAGTTCTTTGAGCAGATGCAGATCCCTGCAAGAAAGCAACTAGGAGAAGGTAAATAAGATGTCAGAAGAAGCCAATTGCAAAACCCCAGAATGGGGAGGGAAGCAAAAGTATAGAAAGTGGCAGTCAGCAAAAACCCTGAGTAACCCTTATATGGTACCAGAGCAGAAGATTAGTCCTGAGCGCCTGACACAGGCTTCATCAAGGACACTGGACATATGGGCTGGCATTGAACAAGGGATGCTAAATGGGGGTTGCTGAATCATGCCCCCTACTAAAGCCATCAGCAGAAGATACCAATGGGAAGCACCGGAGATGAGATAGTCATACAGGGATTGAATAGAATCCTACAAGCAATGATAAAGGCTTCTTGGAAGCTGAAGCTAAAGGACCAATGGAACCTGTGAGAGGCTGGAAGCTTTGTGGACCAACTTCATAGAACTTGGCTGGCAAAGTGAAGAGCATAAGCGGTGATATCCCAATCTAGGATGTTCTCAAGATTGGAGGGATAAAGCCTTGGTGACTTGGGCTCATAATTTAGCGTAGGGGAGCTCAAAATGAATACTGTTACTGTTGGTGAGCTCAGTAGTTAAGACAGTAGATTTGTAGTATTGTCTAATTCAGAAGAGGGACTCAGGAATCAAGTTCAACCCAGCAAGAAAGGATCAATCAAGAGCAAAGGGCATAATTTCAGGAGCATCTACAATGATGTTTTGTGCATCTGCGAAAGGAGATGAATTCAGGAGAGTTTTGAAATTCAACTCTGGAATCAATGACAGAAGGAGAATTGGCTGCGAGTCAGTCAAAAATGATTGCTAGCCAGGTTTCCAAAGGGCTGGTTATTGTTTCCAGTAGCTCCACGGAAGGACTAGCCGCTGGTGCCAGACTAGGAATATGAGTCCTGGAAGGACCATAGAAGAGGTTCCAGCATGCATCCCGACTCTTCTACTTGAAGAGCCAAAGATCTTGATCAGACAAACTGTTTAGTAGCTGTTGGTACCGCGACTCATAATTTGACATATGAGCTGGATGAGAGGGGGGATCTCAGACTTATATGGAAGTCAACATTATGCACTTTACAATCTATTAAGCTCCAATTTTGGAGAAATTAATCTCAAAATTAATGGGATAAGCTCTTCAAAAAAAGAATTAAGAATGACTTGAGCCAAGAGGTTATGAGAGAAATAACAAGGGCAAACATAAATAAGAATTCTTAATTGAGCCACAAAACAAACATTGACAGCAAGAGTCTCCTGTCTAGGATGAGGAGAAGATCAGGAAATTGAGGACTCCAGACCAAGAATCCTAAATACGACAGCAGGTTATATGCCCTGATGGGGGAAAACTGGATCCTGGGACTAGTATTGTCATGAGTAAATTGATCAGCCTGGCACGACAGTAGATTGTGAAGACCGCGCTCTAAGTAGGTGGTAGTGAGGAGGAATTGGAAGAGAGCTGCATGCCTAAGGTCATCCTGAGCAGTGTTGAGTATTATCAATCAAACTCCTCTTGAGTAAATGAAGTATTTGACCGAGTGTCCAAACTGGTGTTCTCCTACCCCAGTCCATTTCTTGCTGGAAATCTAGGAAAGAGGGGGAAGAGTTGGGATTTTGCCCATATTCCCAGCCTGCTAGGTTACCAGAAATCTCTAGGGGATAATTCCCTAAGGCGAGGGAATTGGAAATCAGTTGACCGTGATTTCAGAGTAACTATGTTTGGAGGTTTTTGGGATATTTGCCTGGTTAATTCTTTTGGGGATTGATCCATACAAATGTTTAAGATCTCATTGTTTGGAGTTGCCGACAAAATAGGGGCATCTGATAGTGATTAACTATCAGGTGTACTGATTGTAATTGTTAGGGTTTCATTACTGACTGAATGGGAATGTAAGTAGTAAGTTGTGAGGCGAGTGATGCTGTATGCAACTAGCAAAATTAATCAGTTGGTTTGTGGCCTGCCTTAATAAGTAACAAGTCCCATTACTTAAGCAGGTAACTAGCCAAATATGGTTGGTTCTCTTGGATTGAGAGGAAAACGTTAGGGACACATTTTCCAACTCTTTCCATTTAGGTCTCGAGGATGTCCAATGATGGAATCCTAGACAGGATGTGGAAGACCATTGCTGGAGAGACAAGGATGGGTGATTCAAAAGCAATGGCTGCTGTTTCATTAAAGAGGTGTTAACCAGGGTTAGACAACCAAGTCCATTATAAATTCCCTAGAATTCACTTATAATAAAAAAAGTTATATAGTTCAATAGTTATATAGTTTTCATCCGGGATATAGTTTAAGTAGTAAACTATATCAGCTTTCAATTGTTCTGTTCTTCTTAAGGATATTATTGCTGTGTGCAATAATTGGGAGACTCTTTAAGGAAAAGAGTAAAGATCTGAGAAGGGGATCTAGAGAAGAAGCGGAAACAAAAGGAAGATTGCTGCCAACTGTGTGTCTTTCTGGAGAGACTGTCACCAGGGAATCTCAGAGAAGATAGGGTTGGATAGTACAAGGGAATGTATCCTATTTTGAGAAATTTCAAGTACTTTAAGCGGAAATACTGGTCAAGTGTTGTGTCATGGTTGGATGACTTAGTAGTAGGAACTGATGCTAAAGATAAGGCTGGGCGACAGGAGGCCCTGAAGGTGAAACTCAGGCTCTTCCTGACCTGAAACACACCTTAGATCAACGCTGGGTGCAAGCCAAGCATGCCCAGGTTGATACTAATGGGGTGCAAAACGCCCAGCCTCTTATCTCAGCCCAGACACTGAAATGAACAATTAATGTTACAAACAAAGATGGTTTGATTTGGTTAATTGGAGAGCAAGGGTACAAATCCCATTCAAGTATTGAATTTTAAGTTTGGGTAAAATACGGCTTTAATCAATTACTCAAGTGAAGGCACTTTCAGTGTATTTTACAAAAGTGGATGGAAGCATCTGTTTATTGGAGCGTCAAGTCTTGGGCGCACTTCTGCAGAACCTGAATTTCCCCAGCCCACTTTAAATATGTTTTTTTGCAACCAACATTCCTCGTTGGTCGACTTTTTTATAAAATTACCCATGATTTTACATTTTTCCAAATGTTCTTTAGGCGAACTTGGTGGTGGACCTCTTTGGGGAAGTCTTCAACTATGTGGGCCACTACCTCTTATTACAATTTACCCAAATCCCAGGTGCTCCCTTGGCCACCCAGGTCCCCTCCAGATCAAGGCACCCAAGACTACTGGCGCCAAGCTACACTTGATTATGGACTCCCCTCTGGAGTCCACTTAAGCTGTGATGTTTCTTACTTACCTGGTACTATATGTTGCACTTTACACCCTTGCCTGGGGTACTTTTTGCACAGGCACCATTCGAGGTGCCTTCTTTCCCATTCTCCTAACAGTTAGTTCCCTAGCAATATGGGTTTTCATCCCAAATTACCTTGCTGGGAATGAGAGAGTTACAGACACTCTCTTGACATGTTGGCCAAGATCTAAGAATTTCATTTACCTACAGATAATAGTCATCATACAATTATCAACCAATAATTATTAAATACTATATAATGCAGATGAATTGCACAAGAATTGAACCTGTACAAAAGAAAAAGTTTATGGGGGTTATTGGCCAATAATAACTAGAACTAATAAGTTCTTTACAGCACGGTAGCACTTTCCCATGGACTGCCCAAAAGGGAGTATCTAGCGTTATTGAGGGAGAGGCATGCCAACGTCCCAATTAGGGGTACATCATCTACTTCAATCAAGGCAATAATTTCACATAAGGTGTATGTCATCAGCAGTATGACGAAGCTCAAGTTAAGAAGATCCTAGGACAATTTCTCAGGCTTTTATTTTAATTTTTGAACCTGAAATCCTTCCAATTTAGAGAGTATTTTGCCATCAATAAACCAAAGAAAATGGTTCAGTCAGATCAGTTCAAGGGCTGAACTGAGGTGGTAAAGTATCTGTTGAAATTTTGTACTTGAATGTGGCCAGTAGATTCCCTTGAGGTATAAATACTGGCGCCTGGCCTAATGGCTAGACATCAAACAAATATTTACTAGTAAAAGTTATTTAAATACATCTTTTTCCAGTTTTCTCATCTGAATCTTTTCTTTGGAGAAGTATTGACAAACTGGAAGGACTGAATCCCCAATTTGTATTAAAAATTGCCTTGGAAGAAGTTTCTGAATACGTTGGGAAAATTAGCTCAAAATTGACCAGAAGCATCGGGGCTATATTAATAGGCCTAGTGAGTTTCTAAATGGTGAATATACCCTAAGCCACTGGCCATATCAAGGCTCATCCAACAGAACTTCGAATTGAATAAGTGTGCAGGATACCTATTTTCTAGCGAGCAATCCTTGGATTTTCATACTTAGCATACAAGCAATTCAGGGTATATGTTTGAATGGTAATAGTTTAAAGCTGTAACGGATCATGCTTTGTTACGCTGGTTGCAGAATCTCAGAAAGCCTGAGGGGCGTCTAGCCTAATGGGCTCTTGAGTTGCAGGCTTACAATTTTAAAATATTTCACCAACTAATAGCAAGACACCAAAATGCCAATTGCTTATCAAGATTGCCAAACATTGCCATTAAAGTGGATCTCAGCAATGTAATGTTTGACAAGATGCTCATCAGGAAATACAATGATGAACCACCTCAAGTCATCAAGGTGTTATACAAAATAAGGGCTGATATGCTCTAGAAGAATGGTGAGTTTTACAAGCGGATAGGGGCACTACCATGAATATCTTATGACCCCTGCATGACAAAATAATATTTTATGAGCGCACACCAAGCAGTTTGACATGGTGGCATGCGCAAGACACTGGAATTGTTGCGCCCTTAATATCAATGGGAAAGAATGAACTTTGACGTGTTTGAAACCATTTCCTGCTGCCACCAGTGTCAAGCGGAAAAGCCATTCTTCCAGAAGACTTCATACAGGTTAGTGAAACCCCATTTACTTGGCATACAGTTTCCCTTGATGCCGTTGGCCCTCTGCCAACGGGAGCTAACTGGTCTAAGTATATTTTGGTGGTGATTGACCACTTGACCAGGTGGGGTGAGGCACAGGCAATACATGATCTGGGGGCGGTCACTGTGGAAAAGTTTGTGATTAAATGTATAATTTAGTGACATGGCTGTCCTTAGTTCATCCTTGCTGTTAATGAAACAAAATTCACCTCCCACATTTTACCCAAGCTCAACGAGCTGATTGTTGTCCGTGAGGTTTTGATGACCCCATATCACCCCAAGCCTAATGGGATGGTCAAGCAAGTCAATAAAACCTTGGTGAACATACTTTGGAAAATAGTAACAAATTGACCTTCAGATTGGAGTTCCCTCCTACCTACAGCCACCTTTGCTTACAATATTAGCTATATTTCTTCCATGGAGAAGAGTACTTTTCAACTGCTATATGGATGGCGCCCTGCTCTACACGCCCTTCTATGCTTTCATAAGAAAATTGGCAGAATGTATCCTAAACGCTACTTAACCAACCTAATGAATACGCTGATCAAGCTGCAAAATTAAGCATACTCATTCAGCTTAGCCAAAAGATTAAGAATCAGGCTGCTGATTAGATATGGCCTAGTAACTAGTTCAGTTCAAAGATAGGGATATGGTTATGATCCATGACCAGCACAGGTTTGGGTGGAAATACAAGTTGGACAACATATGGATTGCTCTGTTTGAGATAATTGAGAAGACAGTCATTGATGCCTACACTATCAAGGACCCCTCAAGCAGTTGGATCACAAACTGAGTGTATGCGAAGTTCCTTCAGGCATATAAACAATAAAGAGGCTTATCGTCCAGTCAATTAGGGTAATGTTGAGATTCTGATATGACTGGGTGATAACCCTAAGTAGTTTCAGCGGAATGGGTAATATTGGCTGAAATGAGGAGTATGAAGTTATTGATGAGATTGTATTGACATAATGCGATAGGTAAATATCAAGCTTTGAACAAATAATTAGTGGATCGCCTCCAAATAAGGTGATAAGACGATGTTGACATTTAACAATTATTTAGTAGGATGTATCAAAGGAAGGTGATAGAGAATTTAAGATTACCATACTTGGCCAAAGCCAATGAGAATATGGCAGAACCAAATAGTCTAAGTTGAGAGAGTGGTATCATCCAAAGCCACTGAGATATAAGCGAGATGAGATGATTAAAGGAGGAGGATTGTTTGTTGGTAAGAAGAGTAGAGCAATATAGAAGCAATCTGCTGTTAACTATTATAATAAAAGTATTATTGGAGCAATTGCTTCATATTCTATTATATCTATTAAGTTGTTTTGAGGCCCAATGATCTTCATATGGTCCGCCCATTGCTCAGTGGGATTGACCCAGTGCAAAAACCTCTTGGCGTATATTATTAATATAGCCAAAATTATAAAACAATGGGCATTTGATTTTAGTCACAAATCTTTTTGCTTTATCTACAAGACCTCTGGATACATCAATGATCAACTTGTAGCATGACTTTTGCTCCACCAAATATTTTCAGAACATTTAACAAATCTCCAGTGTTGTTACTATCTTTTATTATGTTAGTATATAAGTGGGCATCTTCTCTAAATGGGCAAAATGGCATCCACAGGTTTCCTTTATCTCAAATTTTGAAGGTTTCAGTGCCTTTGCTTCTAAAGTACTCCAGTACTTTCCTGTTGTGATAATTAACTTGTAGAATGGTTGGATAAACATGCAATGCTCTTTTATTGTAAACTCACCATCCATATTGGTTTTATCTTTGCCCATCAACAAAGCTATGTTTTTTTGTGAGTTCTCCAACTCTAAGTACATCATGAGTTCTAATGAATTTTGTATCCCCTAGTTGTATGATGTTCTCCTAAAATCAACTAGTATAAAAATTTTCTAAAAGTGCATGGCTGGAAGCAAACTTTCTTAATGTTGTCATACTTGCTTTTTCTTACTGAAGATAATGCATAAAATAACAAATATTAAGGTATTAATACCTACAAAAGGCTCCATGTTGTTTTCAGTTGTTTCATATGTGAGTTGACCATGAAAAGAATTTCTATGGTACTATTGAGTTCTCATCTATAAAATAACTTAATATTTTTCACTCCTGTTACATCAATCTGAGATAGTTTACACTAAGCCTTGACATATCATGAACGTTTTTACCATTCTTTTAAACAGGTAATTTTAGTAATGTGTAATGGTAAACCTCCCACTAATCATGCTGCTATGCAATCAAAGGCGGCAATATTCACAGCATGTTTGCTATAGCATTGATTAATTTGATTCTTTAGCAAATTGAATAGAAAAGTTTTTCCAGTTCCAGCTTGACCTGTTATAAGGAGTGTTCAAAAATGAACTTCATTCCAGTTTATTGCAAATAAATTTGAGTGATTTTCTGGAAGATTTCCCATCGACCAACATTCATAGCATGACATGTCTGTTGGAATTTCGCATCATCCATTCGTTGCTCCATAACTTCTTCAATTTATTCTTCCATTACAATTTATTCTGAGTTGAGAATATCAGAGTCTTGAATTTGTTTGAGATCATACTCAAGGTGTTAATCTCATTGACAAGAAGGTTCCATGTGGTCACTAGCTGTTTTTTAAAAGCACTTTTTTAGCTTAGAATACTTCTCAGTCATAATTAAATCCTTCAAGAAGTTCTTGTTTTGAACGGTATGGCATATATTGAAGGAGAAGATAGTATAGAAGTTTTCTAGATCAGATGTAGCCATGAAGTAAGAAACTTTTATGATTGCAGAGACAAATCTTACTAAAGTTTTTTCTATTTTCAATTAGAGGTATCAATTGATTCCTTGTCTGAAGTGATAAGTCATTGTAAGCATCGTGGTCTCTCTAATTCATTGTTTTTCCTGCTTTTTAGCATAATGTGGCTGGAATGTCATTTCAAATTCCATCAAGGTCATGTTATTATATCATAAGTTGGATGCTCAAGCAGACGTTTTTTGTAACGCTCAAAAATGTTGGTGCAGTATCCAGTTGCTTGTCTAGACTCATTAAACTGTAGAACTTTGTATCTTTGTTCAGACTACAAGTGTTCAAGAAAACATTGTTTCAAGATAATTTTGTTAGTTGATGTAGCACAACCTGAAAGTACATTCACATGCTTAAACCTGGCATTTTTTCATCTAATGCATGCCGATTTGAATATCCTGTGAGATATGTTAGTTTCTTTATGACAATTTGCTGTATTGCTCACATTATACTTGCATTTAGCTCTGTAGATTCCAATTTTGATATGTACTTAGCAATAAAATATGCTGTCAACACATTCATCCTCATTGTTGGATATCTATATTGGCTTGCCATAGCTTGAAAAGCGTTTAATTGTAGTTGTTGGCCCAAAAATCTTCCTGAAAGTGCTTTAGAAGGCATATTCTTTCACCGTTGCAAATGAAACCATCTGACATGTGAGTAATAACGTGAGTTTGTGTGCACTTTTGTTCTGAAAAGCTAAATTGAAAAGTTGTAGCTGTGATTTTTTGATATGTAGGCTTATGATGATTTACTTGGCATCTTTTTGCAATGTTATACAGTTCATTATCATCTGATGGCATTTCACATATATAAGCTTCGTTAAATATGTGGATTCTTTAAGGTATCTCAAATGATGGAAATATTTAATCCATAATAGCTTTTGAAGATGTGGACTTCCGCAATTCTAGAACTCAATGCGCCATTTAAAATCTTTAAGTTTTTCACAAAGATTTACTCATTACTCCATATGAAATATATCAATGCTTTGAATCATATCATGAAATATCTGCTCACAATTACTGGATATTGTTCAATAGGTCATTGGGCTGCATGTACATTATGAGAACTTGTATCTTTGTTAAGCATACTATCAATTACCAAGAGAACTCTCTTCATATCTAAACAATGTGAATCATTTCAGCTCAAGGCAATGAATTATACTGGCTTATCAAGGCATCTGATTTAGGGTGATGAGTTCATTTAAAGCCACTTGCCAGTAAGGTGGCGATCCCTATAACTTTCTTATGTAAAGATGAACATTATTAATGATGCCTTCTTGTCCTTCAATTCTCGTCAACAATCTGCTATTGTTGACTTCAGATGATGATATTAAAAACTTGTATATTGCTTATAAGAGTAATCATTTTTAAACATAAATTGCTGCCTAAAAGTCTGCCTTTAAAATAGATCACATGCATGTATTTACCTTGTTGAGACTGCTTTAATTCTTTAATGCCATATGGAAAAAGAAAATGCCACACTAATTCTTATGCTTTCAATTTATGCTCTACGTTGACAACGTTGTCAAAAGTTTTCCTTCATATTTCATTAACATTTTCATGTACTTTTAATTCATCTTTAACATCTGCTTGTACTCAGTCAATTGGAGCCATTAGTGATGTTTGAATTGCTATATTTTCATATTTTATTTGTATCGGCTGTTTTAAATGGATTCATTGTTTGTTTTTAGTTCTTCTTGGTACAAAATTCTTCTATGACTTAGTATTGATATGAACAGAAATGTATTCAATGGTATACTGAATATTTTTAGATCCTGTTACTTTTCTGCATATGTGTGCAAGTTCTTCCGATACATTGTACTTAATCACGCATTTTATACCATTAAATTCTGCTTTTGATCCCTTTGATCCACAATAGTGCAAGTCTGTGAAATAGAGCTTTTACATCATAATTCATAACTCCTAAGAATATACAGATGCTATCAGAATGCTAGCACTATGAATTTTAGATAGCTGCAAAAAAGCTTACAAACCATAAGTCAGTACTTCCCTGATTCTTAAAATTGTGTAAGCTTCCAAATACAAGTGGTCGATCATCATATTTAATGGATAGTGATTTTACATACATGATGAAATCATTCTTGACAATGTTAAAGTTACAAATCAATAGATAGCTGCCTTCTATGGGATTATAATTCTCTTCTTATTCTATGAGAATGTGAATTGTTGTGCACATAGTGTCATCTTCAATCATATTACTATCAAAAATGCTGGTAGTACACGTGCTCAGTGAGATTACAAGAGCTCTAATGACGTTTTCCAACGCCATTGCACAGCTATGAACTCCATCATACAGTGAATAAAAATTTCATATTACCTGATGTCACAATGATCTCAAATTCTTAAAATTTTATTTATTAAAATGTAAAAACTTTGCTGTGCCTCTTCTTAGACTTCAGTGCTTTCTTTTTCTAAGTGTTCTGTGATTCTTATGAATGATTGTTTGTTGAGTTAAACGTTGTGATCTATTGTGACAACACATTATTGTAACGGATTAGGAGGCACCTGATCCATGCATTGACTCGGATCAGGTGGAAGCCAATCTAAATGTGGCCCTGGTTCAACAAGCATCAAATTTAGTAAGTTTGGAGCTGGGAAAAATCGCCATCCTGAATCCAAATCACCTCCGCGAAATGATGATGGGCTTATGTGGGGTGTGGATGATGATCCGGTGGGATGGCAATTTTTCACTAATGATGTGGTGGTCAGGGTTTGGAGGAGTTAACAAAATGAAAAGCTTATTTGATGTTTGCAATGTATTATTTAAGGGAAGATGCTGCAGCCCTGAAGGGCAGTTGTGTCTTCTATGAGGAAGTTACAAATAAAAGACTTTGCTGAGCTCAAAATTTATTAAATTTATTTTAGTAAATAAGTTGGATTAGATCCAGGTCATGAGCTCTGCCAGTGAGCTTGATGTGGCGTTGGAGTTGTTCTCGGCCCTTTCCTGGTCCCAGACCCTGCTACTAGTATGAAGTGTAGCGGGAACAGTGGTCCAATAGTATGTGGCAATGATGAGACATGGCTGTCAGGTTTGGGGATGGGCCTCTACCAGCCTGTACCTAGTATGGCCAGTAACTTGGATCTTACTGCCCAATTTGTTCATTGCATACTGGCACAAACCCGCCCATTACATTAGACATAACTCTAATATTTTTTTGTCAGTTTTGTGGGCCCCCAAGAGGAGGAGGTGAACCCAGGTGGGGAGTAATGGTACCACCATTTGTTAATGTTGGTGATGGTGAGCTTCTCGCTTATGTTCATGACAAGAGAAGTGATCCAAGTGTGTGGCTTGAGGCTCGCAAGGAGGGAGGAATGCCAATGGGGACCTGTATCCCCAAAAGACTAGCAGCTTTGCCTATGGAGGCCTTAGAGAAGATTCATCAAGTGGTGTTGTGGATTTGTTTTCAGGCGCGGTTGGCTCAAGCAACAGGTGGAGAGACCCCTTTCTTGTTGTAGATCATGCAGATCATGGATGCACTACCTCCAGAACTTTCCAGGTGGGTGCAAGAGTTTGTTGAAAAGAAAGAACGCCTGCTGGGATCCATGGATGAGTGTGTGGACTGGATCGACCAGGCGGCTTGTCTGGATGAGGCGCAGGATGAGGCGTGGTCAGCTCTGATGACTGTAGGACAGGTCCGAGGTTTTGTGGAGGAATATGGGCGGATTTTCTTGCCATTGGTGTAAGCAGCGAGAGTTTCAGACTCACAATTATCGCGGATGTTCAGACAGGGGCTGCAGGCGGACATGGTGGCCGCCATGGCGGCTGCTAAAGTTCAAGGTTCATTGGCAGAGGAGATTGCTTTGGCGATGCAGGTGGAAAAGCAATTGGCATTGGCATGGAACTGGAGAGAAGATTTGATGTCCCAGGAAGGGTCCAGTCGGCCATCATTGCTAATAGAGGACGAGGAGGTTGGCGGGGTTCTCCACGGAATTTCAGGAATATCCATGGGGGATCCCATCAGGGTAGCAGTGAGGAGCTGGGAAGAGCAGGTCCAGGACCTGGGCAGAGCTATAGTCCCTGACCTACTTTTCCCGCAAATTTGCAATCTGAAAATGCTTCTAACATTAAACCTTCTTCTTCACTTTATACCAGGTTATTTATTCTGGTCGAGCTATACTTGCATGGCCTGACCAAGAAGGTGTTGGCCCTGGTGGATACAAGGGCTGAGGAGAATTATGTGGAGTTTGCCTTAGCAGAACGTTTGCAGTTGGAAATGAGAAGGGGGCCAGAGCTGGTGTTCACCGACATATTAAGAAGAGCCCCATTGTGGGTTCTGGAGCCCTTAATTGTCATTCAGCAGAATCTTTTTGGTTGAAAGAGGGTTTCTGTGCGATTTGGAATCTGGCCCACCCCATTGTGCTGGGATGCAATGGTGGCATCGCTTCCAGCCACAGATTGATGTGTTACACAAAACAATTACCTTATCACCCTAGATTGGTCCTTGAACGACGTGGAAGATGGAGGTTGGAGGCGACGTCCCAGGTGGATGTAGGAGCTTAGGGGGAATGCAGGAGGTAGAGCTCCCACTCAAATACAGTGACTTAGTGGATGTGTTTGGCCCCATTGTAAGTTTACATTTTTCCCCTACGGGTTCATTTGCATTCTCACTTCAGTTCAAGAAGGGTTTGGACCTCCCCAAGGGAAGTCTGGTCTATCCCCTAATGAATGGGCCAGGGAAGCTTTGGAGAGCCATGTGGAGTCCATGCCAGACAAGGGTTTGATTGAGACCTCCAGGTCTCTGGTGGTGTCTCCTGTGTTGTTAGTTCAAAAGGCAAGTGGCGACTTACGCCCATGTGTGGATTTCTGATATATAGATGTGGTCACGGAGATAAATCCATATCCGATGCCACTTTTGGAGGATATTCTTCCAATGGTTAATGGATGCATGATGTTTACAAATCTTGACCTGGCGGATGCATTTAATCAGATTCCGGTGGGGCTGGAGCATCAGCAATATATGGCATTCAAGTGCCACCTAGGGGTGTACCAATACCGTGTGATGTCATTTGGGCTGAGGAACGCTCCAGCAGTGTTCTAATGGATGATTGACCATGTCCTTGGGGGGATGATCGGACTGTTGCTGTGCCACTTATATGGATGATATCCTCATGTTCTTGTGGTCCCAGGAAGAACATGTTTGGGATGTTTGGGAAGTTTTGGGGGCAATAGGCCACATGTGTTTGAAGTTGAAGCCCTCCAAGTGCGAGTTCAACCAGAGTTTGGTGACATTTCTTGGCAATGTGGTATTCTGGAATGGATTTGGGGTTTGTCTGGATAAGCTCTGAGCAGTTTGAGCATGGAAGGATCCCACGGATCAAATAGGGGTGCGAAGTTTTCTGGGTACCTTGAACTTTCTTTGTCAGTTTGTGAAGAATTTTTCCCAAATAGCCTTACCGCTCACGCGTTTGACCCAGGACGTTCCATTCATATGGGGAAAGGAGGAGGAGCGGGCGTTTGAGTTACTAAAGGGTAAGTTACTTACTGCCCTGGTGCTGGCCCATCTGGATCCAAGGAAACCTTTTGTGATCGAGACATATGCCTCAAATTATTCTGTGGGAGCGGTATTGCTTCAGGAGGGGGAGGATGGGTTGGAGCATCCCATGTGCTACTACAGCCATAAGCTGCTCCTCGCAGAAACAAACTACCTGATATTTGATAAAGAACTGTTGGCAGTGATGGTAGCCTTGCGTGAATGGCAACATCACCTCCTCTATGCCCAGAAGCCTTTTGTGATTCAAACAGACCACAAAGCCTTAGAGTACTATCACCAAGCACAAAAGATGAACCATCAACAATCCAGATGGCATGTGGAGCTGGTCTGCTATGATTTCTGGGTGGAGTACCGGCCTGGAGCTTCAAATGTCCTGGTGGATTGGTTGAGTCGAGATGGAGCTTTTGTGTATGAGAAGGGGATATTGGAGGAATTCAACACTGCGACAATGCTCCATCCAGATCAGTTCATGATGGTCGAAGATGGGGGTGTAAGTTGGGGGAGGAAGTTCGCCAGAAGCAGAGGAGCGCGGAGTTTGCATGAAGTCTGAAATCCAAGATGATGGAGGGTCAGCTGCACCAGTACCATGCGGATTTCATGAAGAGGGTTGGGGTGCTATACCACAAGTCACATGTATGGGTACCCAACCCATCATTACAGTGGAAGGTAATCCAGGCTTCCCATGACCATCCGTTGGCGGGTCACCTGGGGGTGGGTAAGATGATGGAGTTGGTACAGCGGGAGTATTCATGGCTGGGCCTTCGTAAGGATGTCCAGAAGTATGTGTGGGAGTGTCTGGTATGCGCGAAGTCAAAGCCATCAAGAAACTGCCATCGGGTAAGTTGAATCTGTTTCCAATACCACAGAACCCTTGGAGTTCAATCAGCATCGATTTCATAGTAGGACTTACAAAGATGCAGGGGAAGGACGCGATTATGGTGGTCGTGGATAGACTTACCAAATACGCTGAATTCTTCCCATTCACTGGAAGTTTTTCAGCGAAGGATGCGGCAAGGGTTTTCATTGATGATGTGTTTTCCCATCATGGCTTACCTGAGGAGATTATTTCAATTGTTGCCCACAATTTGTCTCTAAATTGGTCAAGTCTATTGGAAAGTTTTGAAATCAGACCGGGTCAGTCCTTGGCGTACCATCCACAATCTGATGGTCAAATGGAGAGGGTGAACCAGATACTTGAACAGTATCTGTGGTGTTAAATGTCCAATTGACAGGATGACTGGGTTTCATTGGTCTGGATGGCCCAGTTCATGTACAATAACCACTACCAATCCTCATTGGGAATGTCGCCATTTTCTCAAATCATGGACTCAACTAAAGTCAAATGGGGGATCTACAGGTGTATGTCAGGGGGCGGATGAAATGATTCATACCATGTTGGAAATCAGGAAGATGCTATGGGGGAACTTGGAGCAGGCGGTAGCTCAGCAGAAGCGGCAGGATGATTGGCAAAGGGCACCGGATCCATTGTTTGAGCCTGGGGACTGGGAACAGGTATCAGCCAAGAGCTATGCCATTCCTGTAAAGAGTTGTAAGCTGGGTCCAAAATTTCTGGGCCTATGCCGGATCATCAGAGCTATTAATCAGGTCGCCTTCAAGTTGATTTTACTAGCGGATTCCAGAGCCCACCCAGTGATTCACGCTTCCCAGCTGCAGGCTTTCAGGGGTGAGGGGCCCAAGCGCCCCAGTCCATTGAATCCTAGAGAAGGGGATATCCCAGAATATGAGGTGGAACGGATACTGGATGCCAAGTGGGTGAGAGGCTGACAGCAGTTGTTGGTGAAGTGGAAGGGCTATCCAGTAGAGGAGTCAACATGGCAGATGATGGAGAACTTTGCGCGGTTCCCAGAGAAGGTCCAGGAATTCTGGTCTTCACATGGGGGTGATGTAATGGATTAGGAGACACCTGATCTGTGCATTGACTCAGATCAGGTGGAAGCCAATCTAAATGTGGCCCTGGTTCAACAAGCATCAAATTTAGTAAGTTTAGAGCTGGGAAAAATCGCCATCCTGAATCTGAATCACCTCCAGGAAATGATGATGGGCTTATGTGGGGCGTGGATGGTGATCCAGTGGGATGGCGATTCTTTGCTAATGATGTGGTGGTCAGGGTTTGGAGGAGTTTAACAAAATGAAAAGCTTATTTGATGTTTGCAATGTATTATTTAAGGGAAGACGCTGCAGCCCTGAAGGGCAGTTGTGTCTTCTATGAGGAGGAAGCTACAAATAAAAGACTTTGCTGAGCTCAAAATTTATTAAATTTATTTTAGTAAATAAGTTGGATCAGATCCAGGTCATGAGCTCTGCCAGTGAGCTCAGTGTGGCGTTGGCATTGTTCTCAGCCCTTTTTCTGGTCCCAGACCCTGCTACTTATGTGTAGTGTAGTGGGAACAGTGGTCCAAGAGTATGTGGCAACGATGAGACATGGTGGTCAGGTTTGAGGATGGGCCTCTACCAGCCTGTACCTAGTATGGTCAGTAAATTGGCTCTTATTGCCCAATTTATTTGTTGCTTATTGGCACGAACCCGCCCATTAAAATTATAATGTGGTTTTAAGCAGCCAAGGTATCACATCAAATAACTGAGTATAAGGTACTAAAAATTCTTATATTACGGTTAAGTTTCTAAGACAAACTATAATAGCTATAGTACCAGAATATTCACATCAGTATAGGATAAATATGTGTTAATTTTTCGCTGACCTCAGAGATGTCTTTTTTTAGTACTAGATGGTCCCTCCCTCAGAGATGTCTTGAGCAAATAAAATTGCTTGTCTTTTTAAAACCATACTTTCCATATGAGTCAATAAATTCCTTTATTTTGATGAATGTGTTATTTGTGACATTAATTGTTGTTTTAATTGCAAAAGTTTCTCAAAAATTCCTTAATTAATTCCTGTGAAGAGTGTCTAGTAAGCCTTTGGTGTTGCTGTGGTTCTGTGGCTTATTACATGACTTTTACAGCGATGACAAAGTGGTTTGTTTTTATTTCAATTCATTTGCCAGATATAATGGTTTTGTTGCTGCAAGTTAAAGTGTTACAATTTGGTTTAGATAGCATCATTTGACACAGATTCCATAAATTCTGTCACATATTTTGTTAATTGCCTTCTTGAATCGTCTACAACTGGTTTAAATAAATTGTTGTTGATAAATATGTTCTAAGTGAATTTCACACTCTTTGATTGTCTCTGCTGCACAGTATTGTGATTAGCATTGTCGTTGAAGTTCCAATTGAGCTGATGTCATGAAAATGGCAGAAAAAGTTTAGACCAACCTGCCAGTTGGGATGCGTAAGCAACAAAAAGTAAGCCAGAATGCCAGAGGCATTGCCGCATGTATGACGTTGTATGGTACCATGAATTGGGAAATGACAAATCGTTGGTGTAGGGCATGTTGTGAATAGCAACCCAAAAACGAACTAAATGGAGACAAACCCAGACACTGGAGGTCTTACTGAAGGGGATGGCACCACAGAGATAGTTTCTACATGGTCACTGGTGGGTGGGTAGAATTCAACTGAGGAGACAAGGGGGCGGATCCTTGCTTGGAAATGGTGCATGTAAGACCACAAGATCCCAATATTTTGAAAGCGGATATTTGAAATAAAGAGGTTGAATTGCCAGAAGTATCTGGCTCGTTGAATCCAGTTGACATTGGTGGGGGCCATAGTAACCATCAGTACTGGTAAGGCCCATCCAGTATAGTGACCAACAGGCCACTAGAGTAAAGCCATTGGGAATACTGCTAGATGGATATCAATAAAGTCAAAAAATGATAGTTTTAGCAGCAAATTTTATTTAAAGGAAAATGAAGAAAATTGACCAAAAATTTTCTCTGTGTAATGCAACTGATTAAATAGTGGTTGATTGATGCAGGAACAAGCAAAGATCAGGTCCCTCAAGTTTGACCTAACCAGCGAATTATTTGGGGATGGGGGAAGATAAACTCAATAGGAATTGACATTGAAGAGTTCAGTGGCAGCTGAGTCACTGTCAGTTCAGCCTCAAACGCTCAAACTGAGGCTCAACTGCATTTCCAACGGTTGGCGTGTCAGCATCTGGCCTGACAAGCAACGGAAATCCCCCAAGGCCACCCCATATAGGGGTAGTCCCAATTGGTTGGGAACGGGTTTGGGATGCCTAACCTGCCTATGCCCAGTTGCTGGGCTGTTCATTCGGTCAAAAGCGTTGTATCAGTTGCAACTCCCAATTTTCCAGATGGGAGCTTTGAATTATCGTTGATGGTGTCTGATGCTACTACCTGCACATTGGGGATCATCCCTAACAATTTGAGAGGGGGTTAGTTTTTGACAATCACACTGCTGGCTGAATTAAAAAGTTTGGCAATTCTGGCCAATAATTCAATCTTCATCCCTTTTTGACTATGTGGATTCTAATCATTGGGCTTGTTTCCAATCATTTTCAGACCAATTAATTTCAATTTGGTGATCTCAGTGCAGAGTTCCCTGATATGGTGACAAGTTTGGCTGAGGTGAGCGTGGGCACTGGGGAGGGATCCAAAGAGGGTGAGCTGTTAATCTGCGCTCATCTACCACATGGGCGAGGTCACCCTAGGTAACGAGGGGTACAGCCACCCTCTTCAGAACCTTTTTACTTGGAGATGGGAAGAGTGCTCAATATATGCACAGGGGACGTTCACCAGGACTTACAACTGCATGATGTTTTAGTGTTTGGCAACTCTTTGTTGCACTTTCTATTGGTCATGTGAATCTTTTCTTGCACAATTTGCTTCATTTAAATTTAAAATTTATTGCAGGGAAGGCCGACCATGGGACGGACACTTCCGAATATGACTCAGACGAGACAAAACTCAGTACCAGGTGAGGCACCCCAGAGAAGCGATGCTATCTCTTGTTGCCAGTGGGAACGCCACTTATGGGAAGGGGAGGGAACGTGTGTAGGGGGCGTAGCCACTATTGAGCACGTGTGGAGGAAGGGGTCTGATTTGATGAACCAGACTGGGAACCAGGAGGAGACCAGCTGCCGGCGACGTGGTGGGATATATCCAAACATCCACGCTTGAAAGTGATCCACCAAATGAGACCGGAATCTGTGGACAGCTTCAGGGAGGGTGGGGATGGATCCGGCAATGGCATCCAAGACAATCGTGTGGATAGTCCACATGGCGATTGCAACCACCAGAGCACGAAGGGAGGGTGGGAGGGGGGAGGCCATTGATGAAGCAAACATATCTCTTGACAGACTGAAGGGATGTGTTTGATCCTGGCCTAGCAGACGTTGGACTTCGCGCCATATTACTTTAGAGGTGGGGCACTTCTCCAGGCGGTGTTACAGCGTTCCATACTGGCCACACACGACACAGGATGAGTGTAAAGCATTAGAGCGCTCAGCTGTACGATACACCCGCCTCAGGCAGCGCCACACATGGGAACGGACTTGAGGCTGCAACAGAGGATGGTGTGCATATTTCCAGATAGTCTTTTGGGTCTCAGTGGAATAAGGGATGTCCATCATGTCCAGGTAGTCCACCCTGGATAGGACTTGGGGTCGAATGGGGATCACGCCATCATGGATGGGTAGCCCCTGTACCTCTTGTGTGAACTGAGGAGAGGGGCGGCCTCTTTGGGTTGTATGTCCACTAATACGAATTCTCCATTCTGCGCTTCGCATGGAGAGTAGGATTCGTTTGTAGTGGGTTTTGGTCCCGTGAGGACCTGTGGCTGATGTGTGTGATGCGAGGTATTTCATCAGAGAGTGGGGGTTTGATGGATTGTTGAGGCCCAAGGCTCAGGAGAAGTTGGAGCAGGCCGCGCGGGACCAGTGTTGGGATGGGAGTGTAGGAGCAGTGATGGCCGCAATCCAGGAGCCTAGGATCTTGGCGGCATGGGCTTTGAAGTCAAGTAGGCCCATGCCACCATGATGATGAGGGCCAAACATGACCTCTAGCCGTACTGGTGGAGGGCGGCCTGACCAAAGCCAACCTTGTAGCAAAGCATACAGGGATTTGAAGAAGCTTGGGGAGAAGGGGATGGCGTGGGCTCCAAACCAGACTTTGGATAGGAGCATAGAGTTGGCAAGAACAACCCTGCCAGTGAGGGTAGTAGGGTGGGCTCTGAGAGAGGCGATTCGCTTCATCACGCTGTCCAGTATATGGCCCTCCATTACTGCTGACGCGTATCCTCCTGCCTCCAACCACACGCCCAGATGGCGTACCGGTCCTATGGTAGGTCGCAGCACAAAGGGGAGCACCAGTGGAGCGGTGTGTTTTGAGTTAGTAAGGCGTGGACTTGGGCGAGCAGCTGGGCTGGGTTGGGAACTACTTGCTGGGGCCCAGCAGTTCTGAAACCAACCAAGGAGGATGATTTCGGTTTTGGAGGCGTTCAGTGCCGCGTTGCTTACCCGGGAATATTCCTGGATGAGGGCTTCAAGCGCGCGTGCATCTTTATTATTAGACACCCCCACCACGCAATCATCTGCAGATGCCATCATCTTGACTGGGGTTTGGCCTGGCACATGGACCCCAGTGAGTTGGGCATTCACATTTCGCAGTAGTGGGTCAAGGCTGAAGTTGTATAAGAGTGGGCTCAGGGGGTCCCCTTGTCGCAGGCCCCTTTGAGGATGGACTACATCCGTTAGGAAACCTGGGCCGCGCACAGCCATTGTTGCAGATTCCGTGAGCAGCATCACCCAGTTAATGAAGCGGGGAGGTAGGCGGAATTGTTGGAGGCAGGCCCTAAGGTATTCCCAGTTTACTCTATCATAGGCCTTTTGTTGGTCCAAGAATACAAGTGCCCCAGAGGCTGTGGACTGACACACATTAGCCACAGAGTGCATGTTATCCCAATACGACCTTCTGGTGATGAAACCAAATTGTTCTGGAGAGATGGTGGCAGATGCTACAGTCCCTAAATGGTTAGCCATGATTTTTGTTAAAATTTTGGTGTCTGTGTTTGTTAGAGAAATGGGGCGCCAGTTGGCTAAGTCTAGCCTATCCCCTTTCTTGAAGAGTGTGACTGTAAAAGCCTCATGTCCTCCTGGTAGGAGGCGCATTTCCAACAGGCTTTGGTTGAGTGAGGCTAGCAGCAATGGGGATATGTATTTAAAATATTTTTTGTAGAACTCATATGGAATGCCATCTGGGCCTGGACATTTTTGGTTTGGCACACCGCGAATGGTAGTCCATAATTCGTTTGGAGTAATTAATTTCATTATTTTCGGGTATCAGAAAATGGTGCGGATATGAGCTCTGTCGAGAAATTCTGCCATTTTCGGCCAGCTGAATTGGTTTGGCTCGGTATAACTCAGAGTAATATCTTTGCATTTTGATTGCCACTTTGGCCGGTATATCCATGATAGAATTATCTGATCTTCGCACCTGTGTGCAGGCCATGCTCTGGTGTGGTGCAGAAATTTTTTTGAAGAAGTATGCGGTGCACTTGTCACCTTTAGTGATGCGTGTGGCCCTGTATTGGACACAAACCTGATGTTTGTGTTGCCTTTCAAGTGCATTGAGGTGGGCTGCTGCCTCCGCCCACTTCTGGCCCCATGCAGGGCTATATCCTGAGGCTGGAATATTAGACTCCAAGTGGGCCAATTCTGCCAGCATGCACAATATAACCGCCGATGTGGCTTGTGAGCGTCTGGATGAGAGATGGCGATAGTGGCGGATGGTGTCTTCTTTGAAAGTTGCCCATGTGGAAATGGGGTCCACGCAAAACGGTGCAACAAATGATTTTGCCAAAGTTGCCTCTTCCACCCACGTGGAAAATCCTGGCGACGCAAGCTCTGGGGGGCAGATTTTGTACCAATGTGGGTCCTTTGCAACTGTGATGGGTAAGTGGTATGTTATCGAGACCAGTCGGTGGTCGGAGAATTCTATTTTCGTTGTTTTGAAGTGGGAGATGTGGGGTTGGAATTTCGCCGGTGCTAGAATAAGGTCAATGCGGGTCATGGACCTTAATTGGCCGTTGTGGATGTGGGGACGCATCATGTTTTCGAGCAGTGGGGCATGTCATGGCAGCGTATCCATTAACCCAAGGGTGGCTTTTAGAATGCGTAGTTCTACATGACCCTGTGGGGCGTGGGGTGAGGGCGGCCACCGGTCCATTGGTGAGGTTAGCCAACAGTTCATGTCACCAATTATGAAAGAATTGGGGGGTAGTGGGAGGGATTTGACCAACGAGAAAAATTCCCGACGCTCTTGTGCACCGTTTGGGGCGTAAATGTTGACAATTGTGTGTACAACATCGGCCCATGAGAAGGTGACAACAAGCACTCGGTCATTTAGGAATGTTTCTGAAGATGTAAATTTGAAAAAATTGTTTTTTGAATTAGCACCCCACAGTGCTTCGACCAAAAGGATAGGGATGGTAGGAGCATTGTTTTCCAAGCATCCTTGGAACCTCGTGGACAGTGGGTTTCCTGGATGGCCAGGATATCCACGGGTAAATTATTTTGTAAAAAACTCAGTTTCCTAGCCTGGGATGGGGAGGCCTTGAGTCCGGCAATATTCAGCATCCCTAGAGTGAAGGTTTCCCCCATCGCCCCTTAGGTGCGAGGGGGTGGGCCCCCTGGCCCACCAGCCTCTTCCAGGTCCCCATGGGCTTTCACAGCAGCGTGGGTATTAGCAGCAACGCTATTGGGGTTTTTGTTAATTTTTGTGGAAAGAGTTGCATTGGCTTTGGCATTCGCTTTTTGTTTTCCCGACGTCAGATGAATTTTTTGCGGTGCGGATAAGTTCAGTGCACCGTTGAGTGGGTCAAAAAAATTTTTTTCGGTTGGGATAGGTCCCAAGTCGGTTTCAACTGGGGCTTGGGTGCAGCGATTGGGTGAGATTGAATCTCCCATCAGATCCTCAGATTGAGTGGCCCGTTCAGCTTGGGCCTCCTAATCTGATTGGGTGATGGATTCCTGAGTTGCTTCCACCGCGAAGGTCTCCATGTCCTCCTGGCGTTGTGAGTGTGGGATGGTGGTGGTGACCTTGGCTGCTTCCTTGGCTGCAGTCCTATGGGCCTGCTTGGCCTTCTTCCACTCCTGCGGGGAGATGGGCTTTACCAATAGGTAGCAGCCTTGTGCTCCCCATGGGAAAGCCTCTTTGGTGCTTGCGGTTGGTTCGTAGTGCACCTCTCTGCTGGCCATAGCCGCTGAGGGGTGCTCTTGGAATGTAACACCCTCTTTAATGGGGCACATGTGTGCCTTATGGCCGAACGCATCACAGTGGGTGCAAATGGGGGGTGCGCTGTCCACGGTTACCCAGAATGGGTGGGTGGTGTGCCCTGTGATATCAATAAAGGTGGAGTGCGGGATCTGGGTTAGGTCCTTCACAATCTCCTCAGTTGGGGTCAGAACTGCGATGGCTTTGCCGGTGCACAGGTGTGGCATCAGTGTGAAATGTTGCATTTCAAAAGATTGTATTTTGCTGTATATGGTGAGGCCATCTTTCAGGTGTTGCTCCAAAATGTCACGTTTTACCGTAGTAGGCAAAAAGTCAAACGTGAGGAAAATTTGGTTTGATTTTGTCCATCTGGTGCATTTAGTTTCGATGACCCATTGCCCTTCGGGGAGGTCAACCACTACGCGCACCGCTGCAGCCTCATCTGCTGCTATTTTGCTTTCAAAACCTAGGTCCAGCCAACCGTGTGACATGGAGTGAGGTGCAATGTACACCGCGGTCAGGAAAATTTTGTGTACATCTTCACAAAATTTTTCCCATAGGGCCATTTTTTGGATGTCCAGATACACACGGACTCCAAATTCCACCGACGAAAGTGGCTGGGAATGTGGCGTATTGATGTACTGGTTGCATCATGCTTGCCATGCGAGTATCTCCGGGGAAATTGTGACCACCGGTTTTTTTTAGATTTTTTTCTATTCTGCCAGATTCTCCGGGGCGTTTTTGAACGTTAAAGGCTGCGGGCCTTCCGCCTGCTCCTCTTGCCTTGCTTGCCCAACTGCTCCCAGACATGGGCGCAGACTAATCCCCTCTATGAGATTATCAAACTAGATTTAGTCTTGAATTGAATGGGTTGCAAAAGTGTTTGCAACGAGAAAGAAAAGTCCACAATTTGCTTCATTAGTTTCATAA